>CM056050.1:531449645-531513980 GCA_029574335.1 Rana kukunoris | reverse complement strand
TTTCCGTCAGTGACCATAAATGTTCAAAGTCCGTCAGGGGTCTATGGACCTGCTGAGAGGTGTGTAGCGTCCTACAATAGGTCGTCAAGTGCATATGGGTGAGCCAGGTCAGTCTAGCAGAGGGGGAAGCCCCAGGTGAAAGAAAGGAGCCTGTGGAGGCGTGTACGAAGTGTCGTGCCTGTCGGCCAGGAGTCCCTATCGTAGTCGCCAAGAGCTCTGGTCAGTCTACCTTCGGGGAAAGCTGGGTTGTCAAACAGGGGAGTCAGTGGGCTGGGATCAGTTGAAAGCGCCCAGGCTTCACGCCTGCGATACCAAAGCCCCAGGGCATCTTTGGTTAGGGGAGACAGACGTGTCATAGACCGGTACCCCCCACCGTGTCCCCAGAGAAGCGCACGGAGATCGATTGAGGTTAAGTCCTGTTCAACCCGGGTAGCAATCTTAGTTAGGGGGCGGGGGAACCATTCCAAGAGTCGAGAAAGCACTGCAGACGCGTGATAGAGTTCAAAGTCTGGGAGGCCTGTACCCCCATTGGAGACGGGGGAGCAGAGCAGCGAATGTTTCAGCCTGGGGCATTTCCCCTGCCACACAAACCGAATGGCCATAGAGCGCAACGTACGGAAAACGGCGGAGGGGAGAGCTATGGGGAGCGCTTGGAACAAGTACAGCAGCTTCGGCAAAATGTCCATTTTGAGAGTGTTCATACGCCCAAACCATGACACCGGTAGGTCCATGCGCTTCTCCGTGAGGAGCCGAAGCTTGGTTAAGAGTGGAGTGTAATTTAAAGCGTATAGCTCGGGCAGATGCGCTGGTATAGCAGTTCCCAAATAGGAGATGGATTTCTCCTTCCAATGGAAGGAAAAATTGGATTTGAGGAGGGCGAGGGTGTGCTGTGGTAGGGATAAGTTTAACGCTTCCGTTTTGGACAGATTTAATTTGTAGTTGCTGAGTCTGCCAAATCTGTCAATCTCTGCCAGGATGGATGGGATGCTCAGGTGGGGTCGGGTGACATAAAGAAGCAGATCATCTGCGTATAGGGAGAGCTTGCAATCAGCGGAGGGCGTTTGGATCCCATGAATATTCGGATTGGCCCTGATCGCCTGAGCTAGGTGTTCTATCACCAGAGCGAACAGGAGAGGGGACAGGGGGCAGCCCTGCCGTGTACCGTTCTTGATCGATAGCGCGTTCGACTGCGTGCCGTTGACTAAGATAGAGGCAGAGGGAGCGGAATACAGGGAAAGGATACGCGAGAGCATTTTAGGGCCTAATCCTATCTGGCGAAGAGTGGCTTCTAGAAAGGACCAACTGACCCTATCAAAAGCCTTCTCTGCATCACAGGAGAGAAGGCAAGATGGTAATCCGTGTCTCTGAGCATAAGCGATGAGGTGCATGGTCTTAGTAGTATTGTCTCGGGCCTCGCGACCCAAGACAAAGCCCACCTGGTCACCATGTATGATAGAGGGCAAGAGGGGGGAAAGCCTATCGGATAACATTTTCGTGAAGAGTTTCAGGTCGATGTTAAGGAGAGAGATAGGCCTATAATTGGAACATTGAGACGGGTCCTTACCCGATTTGGGGATGACTACAATCTGGGCCAAGAGCAGGGACGGGGAGGGACGCACACCCTCCTCAATGGCGTTAAAGGCCTTTGCAAGAAGAGGAGCCAGGTGGGGAGCGAACAACTTATAAAAGCGTGCTGTAAAACCGTCCGGACCGGGGCTTTTGCCATTCTTAAGTTTTTTAATAACCAGCCGGAAGTCGGCCTCGGTCAGGGGAGAGTCCAGTTCCTCACTAGCGGAGGCCGGTATAGACGGGAGCGCGGTGTCTACAATATAGGAGGATAGCTCTGCCGGGGAGCCTCCATATACAGGGCCGGGCCTAACTTGTTGGGGAGGGAGATTATAAAGATCGGCGTAGTAACGGCGAAATTCCTCTGTTATAGCGACATTAGCCAACACTTTACCCCCACCGGGAGAAACAATGAAGGGTATAGGTTTTCTAGCCAGCCGAGGTTGGAGAGTGTTCGCCAAAAGTTTACCGCACTTGTTGGCTTGAGAGTAATGGGTGAAATGGCCCTTATCTCTCGCCACCAAGGAGCGGTCCGAGAAGATTTGTAATAGGTCCCGTCTCGCTCCCGCCAGATCCACCAAAGTGGCTGCATCAGGCGAACGTTTGTGTGAGTCTTCCAGGTTCGAGATAGTAGCCAGAAGGCGGGAAATGTCCGCCGAACGGGCTTTCTTGAGTCTGGAGCCATGTTGAATAAACTTACCTCGCAGAACACATTTAAGGGCTTCCCATTTCGTAAGTGGGTTGGTATCGTCGTGGGCGTGATCCGCGTTAAAGTTCACAATGGTTTGAACAATGTCGTCTGTGCAGGTCGGGTCTGTGAGAAGATTGTCATTTAGTCTCCAAGAGGTTCTGGACCTAGGAGGGGGGGCCCTCCCCAGCGCAACATGTACCGGGGCATGGTCCGACCAAAGCGTAAGACCAATAGAAGCAGAAGGCGAGAGGTCTAGCAATGATTGTGAAATGAGTACGTAGTCAAGTCTGCTGTATGTAGAGTGGGCAGGGGAATAGTACGTGTAGTCCCTGGTGGAGGGGTGAAGAGCTCTCCAGACATCCACCAGGGAGAGATCAGCAAGGATAGTGCGCAGCTTGGTCAGGGAAGCCAATGAAAGCGAGGACTTACCAGCCGACGTGTCTATGCGGGGCACCAGAGCCACGTTGAAGTCGCCACCCAGAATCATGTTGGTCGTGCTAAACTTCTTCAAGCGGGATGTCATGGAGGTGAAGAACTGCAGCTGGTCCTGGTTAGGGGAGTACACGTTAATTACAGTATAGATCACATTCTTATATGATAATTTAAGAAAAATAAATCTCCCTTTAGCATCTATAAGGGTATCTAGGACATCTGGTGTGAAAGAGGCATGAAACGCAATAGAAACCCCTTTGGACTTTGCAGATGGGTTAGTGCTGTGGAACCAAGTGGGGTATTGCTTGTGAAGAAGGGTGGGGACAGAATCAGATCTGAAGTGGGTTTCTTGGAGAAGGAGGATCTGCGTACGTAATTTATGGAAATGGAATACTATCTGTCTCCTCTTCTCTGGGACATTGAGACCCCTGCAGTTCAGGGAGGACACCGTCAGGAAGCTAGAGGAGGCCATAAGTAATACAGTAGGAGGGGAGAGAAGCAACTTACCGGGAACGAGCACACCATCTCCAGAGCATGGGGAAGGGGAGGGGAGGGGGGACAGTGGGCAGAGGACCCAGGGTAGAGTAAAGAGAAAAGAAGAAAGGGGGAAACAAAGAGAACAACGGGCCGGAGTGGCCTCACTAACATTGTCGCTAGCAACATTTCAGCTTGCACCGCAAGGGGAGCTGAAGGACCTAAGTGGGGTAACGTGGGTGTCGCACGGAGAGGCACCCGCACACTTAAACATCAAACATGTACAGTAATATAAAATAGTAATATAAAATAACGGCAATCAAAATTAACTAGAACCCCAGTAGGACTACTTGCTGGAGAATAACAGGTACACCAAGCGAGAGGGATGTCCCCTCTCAAGTACCTAGGTAAATCCGTATCCTACAGGGTAATGTGGTAAACATCTGAACACGCCTTAGTTACAAGGGTGAAAATATAAAAAAAAAACAGTATAGGGAAGGGAGAGGCGGGAGGTGGTCCGCCTAGGTTGGGACGAGACAAGGCACAGTTCGCTGATTTGATCCAAGGGGAAACCAGGGGCCGCCAGGCCGGAGAGGGCCAGGGAAGAGGGGAGGGCACTACCCTACCACAGACCACCCGCCCCCCCAACCTAGCGCCCCCCCTAAACCAAATGTCCCAAACAGCAAGGATCTCAGCAGAGGAAAGTCCATGAGCAGCAATATACAGTGACCCATAAGGCATGGGGGGTCAGAACAGCTCATCCATCAGGGGTCTTGGTGGTTTCCGATCTGGATCGTCGAGGCTTCTTAGATTGTCTCTTCCAGCCGGAGGAGAGTTGAAAGCCAGGGGTAGCTGCTCGCAGTGGCCAGTCCGGGATGGAGATCTGCGGGAGCTCAAAGGTTCCCAAGAACTTGGGGAGGTCACCCAGCGAGCGAAAAACAGCCGATCTTCCATCATGGGAGGCTGACAGTTGAAAAGGGAAGCTCCAACGGTACTTGATGTTTTTAGCCTGCAGGGCTCCAGTAAGGGGCTTCAGGGCCCTACGTAAGTCAAGTGTCAGCTTAGAGACATCAGGCAGCAAGTGGATGCGGGTGTCATTAAAAAGGATGGCCTCCTGCGTGCGTGCGGCTTGCATTATGCTTCCTTAATGGCAAAAAAGTGAACCCTGCAAATCACATCTCTGGGGTGATCTGGGCTGGGGTTCCTGGGACCCAGAGCCCTGTGTACTCGGTCTAGTTCTAAGGGGGCCTACTTCTCCTTCTGCAGCAGGTCATTAAACAGGGCCACCACTGCGAGGGCCAGATCCTTGGTCTCAACTGACTCAGGGAGGCCGCGAATGCGAATGTTATTGCGCCTGGCCCTGTTCTCCTGGTCGTCCTGGGATAGCATAAGCTGTTGAATCTGAACAGTGTGGTCATTGAGAATAGCTTCATGAGATTGCAATGTGGTTACAGTCTCCTCCACCCGCTGCTCTACGTCCTCCAGCCTGTCAGTAACATCTCTGCGCAGCTCAGAGATCTCCTGCTTGTAGGATCTCTCCATTCGCTGAACGCAGGCCTCAAAGTCATGCCTGGTAGGTAGGGCTTTAATGTAGGCCTCAAGATCCCAGCCCCCATAGGAGCGGTGGGAGTCTGGGGAGTGCCCGGCCGATCGGATGGAGCCAGTATCAGAATCGGGGGGGGAGCTCGCCCTCTGCCTGGTCTTCATACCTGTAGCTGAGCGCTGCGAGGAGGCTCCGTGAGAGGCCGCGTGGGATCCAGAAGGACGGGCCGTCGCCATCTTGGCTGGGGATGGGCCGCGCTGCTCCGGCCGGATTTTGGCAAAGAAACGCTCGATTTCGCCGTCCCTGCCTGGATCGGTGTTGCGGTGAGTCTCACCCCCTCCCTTCCGTCCCATTACCGGAGTGTCTGGCGCGTCAGGGCTGTTGTTAGGGCCGTTATGCTGGCAGTGTGTGCGGGAGCTCCAGGCACAAGCGTCCTACTCCTCCATGCGCTAAGCCACGCCCCCCTCACATATATTTTTTTACTTTTTTCATTTTTAGATATTTTTTGCACTGCACTCTTTATATTGTCATTTTGCTTTGGGACGTTTTATATGAATTTATCCTGAGTGCTGGCTTGCAAATTTTTGTATTATTATACATATTTTTTTCCCAGCGCTGAATACTTTCTATTGTAATGATGCCAAAAAGGCAAAGGACGGCACTAGAGAAAGATTCTGAAAAAGTAAGAGCAGCACTGAAAGGTTAATTGCCATGTACAGTTACAGCTCTTCCAATTTGTGAATAAAAAGCTGGAAGGCCATAATGAAGATGTCATAATGGTAAAAAAGAAAGACACGGCTAGTTTTGCAAACTTATTCTATTTATAAAGATTGTTTGCGATTATAAAAGATAACTAAAAGGCAAATGTATGCATAAGTAATTAAAAGCGTATGTTTATACCAACATCCTTTATATACTGTATACACCCAGTGTATATTCCACTGTATATTAGAGCTAGGCTCCAACCAATCATGGATGTGGAATTAACATTATAAGGGACTGCAGGGGTAGAGGCAGAGAAAACAAGGTGAGACGGTGGTTAGCATTATCATTATGTATAAACATATCTCACTACAATACAATGACAACAACGTATAGCTACAAGCAAAAGAAAAGCTACGAGGACAAGAGTTTACAACCAAGTCTCAAGCTGGTTATGTACGGTTAAATCGGTATGAAACCAGCAGCATAAAAAACTATCAATAAATTATGTATTACATGATCTTCATACTCTCTCATTATGGGATTCGTTTTCTGTATTCAGGTAAAAACCTGGTTGAGCCTGCTGTTCATTGACCCTCCCTCCTTGTCTGTGTCCCCACTGCAGCCTGAGATTATGTAGATCGGCCATTGCCACATCTGAGCATGCGCTGGTTTTCAGTTCCCTTCATGGCCTAATTTTTCGTATCTGTGCAGCCCACATTACTACAGAGTCACATATGTGGGCATATACACTCCAAATAAATGACCATCCACTTTCTCCCTACTCCTCCATGCCCAATAAACAGCTAAAAACGAAGGGCAGAATATTACATGCTGACTGAGGGCTTCTCCTGCGAAACCTGTATGGCCTCTGTATGGCATGCCTTAGCCATACACATTCAATTCCAAAAGTTGACATTTATAAAAAAAAAAAAAAAAAAGAAATGTACATACTGTTGCAGAAAAAAAAAAGTGAATAAAGTTTTTTCACAGCAGCCTGAAAAGCATTACAACCACAATCAATTAGCTGCAAATGCAATGACAGGCTCCTGTAAACTCTTCCTCTAGCTCTCTGCCTGTACCTCTTTATTGGCTTTCAATTAGAGAACTGGAGGAAGTATCAATGGACTACGAGTGTACTGCAAGGGCAGACAGGACTTGTAGTTCATTCAATCACGGACCTCGGGAGCTCCACTGGTTTCAAATTTGGCAGCTAAAAAAAACAACACAGTTGTCAATGGAGGGGGGGGGGGGTGTGCCTATCATCATGTTACATCCAAAATGCAGTTGTAACATGTTAAATGTGGAATAAAAGGGGAGGTTTACCCTCCAAACAAATTTCAGGCATGCCATGGAGCCCACCCACCCGACCGGCAGTATTTTTTTTTTTTTTTCTATACATACCTTTTTACGGGCTCTCGTCCCCTCCGGCGATCCCGCGGGACTTGGCGTTTACAATCACAGGCTGTGATTGACGTCCCTCAGCCCGGCACATACAACGCGTCACGTGATGCCGAAGGAACCTGAACGTCAGTGCGCAGGCGCCGTATAGTGCCGCACCGACGTTCGGGTTCCTTCGGCATCTCGTGACGCGCTGTATGCGCCGGGCTGAGGGACGTCAATCATAGCCTGTGATTGGAAACGCCCGGTCACGTGGGATCGCCGGAGGGGACGAGAGCCCGTAAAAAAGGTATGTATAGAGAAAAAAAAAAAAACACCGGCATACTGCCGTTCGGGTGGGTGGGCTCCATGGCATGCCTGAAATTTGTTTGGAGGGTGAACCTCCACTTTAACCTTTCATGGTATTTCCTAAAAATCCCACGCCCCCCAGATATCCTTCATGTTTAGCTAAACGCATGTTCTATTCTGTAGACTACATGCTTAGATTTTTATACTGATGGTATTTCACCTCAAGATTGTATACGGCTACGCCTTTTCTTGCTAGCTTTAATGATGTTAATTTTAGAGCCAAGCCCCCCCCTCATCCTCTGTACTGACCAATGGCAATCTTCCAGCTCCTACCTCCTCCAATATTATAGTAATTAAAACCCAAAGCTGGATGACACACCGATCAAATCCCAACAGCTACAAGCACAGTAACAGACTGTGCCCTCTTCCGTCCCTGATAGACACACAATGTACACACACACACAATATACACACACACTATGCATGCACAGTATACATACACATACTGAGAAGGTACTGGAGGGGCGAGGCAGCTATAATCTTGGGATTTTTAGACCAAAAGGATGTCGGAAACGGTAAGGGACATTTCAGGGACAGATGAAAAAGAAAAAAAAAAAAAAAACACATATTTTTACATACTGTCCCTGGTTTTACTGAGGGTGGCAAGCCTGATGGGGCCCCATAGTGGCATAGGGGCCCTCAGGCAGTGCCCAAATGGTCAGTCCGCCCCTGCTCCCCAACATATCGACAGAATCTCTGGCCCTCAACCTCAAAGCAAGGAAGATGTTACACTGAATGGCTATACCATAATTCCTTATGCCTTGAGCACAGTAAAAATCCATTTAGAGTAGGAAAGGTTAATAAAGATTCGAGGCAGAGATGAGCAGAATGAGATCTTGTGTTTGCATGATAAGCCGTGGGAGGACTATAATTATTTTCAAAAGAATTCTCTCTCAAAAAAAAAAAAAAAGGTTTCTGCATTAACTGTTTAGATAAAGAGCTAAAAAGGAAATGCAAATTGTGCCAAAGCTTTATGCATGCATGAAAAAAATTCCTGCCACCACAGCAAAAACAGAAGATCCTCACTGATACCTGCTGGGGGTTCACCGATTTTTTGTATTGTGAAGCTTAGTTGCTGAAATTCTATCAAGAACAAATTTAGGAGACAGAATTATTGCCGAGTATTAGGTTCAGAAAAAAATGAAGCCATATGATGCCTAGTAATGACACTGGAATGACTTTACCACAACACTGACTCACTAACCCAAGACTATGAATGTCGTCCCCCGTCTGTTTGTTTTACAGGTCGTGATGCAAATAATGCATTTGGCCTTGCGCTTCTTGTTCTTGTGGCAGAACACTCTGAACAATGGGTGTTCTCTATGACACATAACCAGCATGTCTAGTAGGTCAAAAAATTGCAGAATAACTCCAGCCTAACAGAAAAGCACAATGCGGTTTACAATAAAGAACTGATTTATTCAACAAGTGTAACCACTCATCACCTTTACTTTGCTAGAGGAGCTATGAGACGACAGTCCCCAAAACGCTCAATGTCATCGAGTGTTGGCTCCCTCACTTGACAGATGTCATTGTTTAAGCTCCATTCACACTTGTGCGACTTAGGACTCGACTAGTGAGACCCAGGACGCAGGACATGTGAAATGCCATGCATCTGTGGCCATTTGGATTTTTTCATTTACTAACAGTGGCTGCAGCTGGTGATTCCCGTATTCTAAAGCATCGTACACACAATGGGACATCCATCTGACAAATACGTGGAATTTTGTCCGAAGGCCGTTGGCCGTGAACTTGTTCTGCATACAGATGGCAGAACATTTTTAGCCAACATACACAAAACTACGTTGTTTTTCAGCTCTTTAGCGACACCCTTTGGGCAACTTCTGCCAATGTTGTCTGATGGTTAGCATGCCTGTTTATACTTTGGATTTTAGTCCGACAAACTTGTGTACACAGGTTTGGATAATACAACAGAACACATTTGTTGATCCTCGTAGATCGCCTCAGGTATCCAACCCAGAAGTGGGAGCAGGTACCTGTCAAAACCAGGTACCTGCAAACAAGCGGAGCTTTCCCTTTAGGGTGGAGATCCACTTTAAAGTGCTATTAAATCCCAAACCCAAAAATGCAATATAAATGGCAGCTTACCAATAATTAGATGTGGTTGCTTTATTAGTTTATTTTTATTTTTTGTGTTTTTTTGGGCTTTTTTGCACCTGATGATCTAGCCAGTAAACACACCGTCTGTATTAGAGTGCCCCCACATTGGATGCATGATTACAGGGGGGCACCATCGGACAGCAGCATTGTAAGTCTGTAGGAAGGTAGTGTTAAATGTACTAGCAAATTTAAATACACCAACAAATTAAAGCTAAACTCGAGCTCACGCTTTATAATTGGTTACAGCCAAAAGGTGTTTTCTTTTTGGGATAAAGGTTTTACATGAATAAAAGCTGATCATTGCAAGCAACCCTGCCAGTGGTAAACTGTTTATCTCATTCCTGTAAATTGATAACTCTGGAAGAGCTAGTTCTTTTAAAAAAACAGACTTACTGGTTAGATCACCAGATTAAAATCGAAGACAGCCAAAAAAGTAAAATATAGCCATCACATCTAAGAATTGGTATGCTGCAGTATAATAAAGTTTGCTTTTGGGTTTAATACCGCTTTTTTTTTTTTGCTTAATTTCTGCTGTAGGAAAAAAAAAAACATGTCTGTGTGACAGAAAGTCAGGTAAATCTGTGGGTGTTGTCACAGACGGGAGATACATTTCTGCCTTGTTTAAACAATTCACCAATTACTATCAGGTGTCGGCTGCAGAAATAGCCAGAAAGGTTTAGGGCGTTGGAAAACTTCAGCTGTTCAGAATGAGGCAATTAAGGCCTCTATAAGGCATCCAGAGGATGACTACTGATTGCTGAACCCTGAGGCTTTTTGAGTTAAGGAGAGCAGTGAGAAAGATTTATGAAGAGGTAAGGTGGTTGTTGATTATTCTGTGTGATAAAAATCAAAAAGACTATATTGTTTCTCTGCTGTATGACCAGCAGTGTCTGCCCAGCAGTAGGCTGTGCCTGGCTCCATAGATAGGTTCCTGTTTGGTGAAGGTAGACGCCCCAAGTGGCCAGGGTTTATGTTTGGTGAAGGTAGACGCCCCAAGTGGCCAGGGTTTATTTTATGTTTTGTTTTGTTTATGCTGTTTGGATGCTTGCACTTGTTTCCAGCAATATGGAAGAATAAACCAAACTCCTTGTTTTCAACCGTATTCGGCTGCCTCTCTGTATAGTTCAGTGTGTAGTGAACCCACCCAGGGGGTCTCAAACACTTGCTACCGAGCTAACCCCTTACAGTCTGCTATAAAGATAACAGCAGGCATTCCTAGAGTTATAATGGCCAGACAGGGGGCAGTCCTTCTCTTGGCTGTATTTATCCCTAAGAGGATATTGTATCAAAATCCAACCACTTCAATGCAATTAAAAAGCAAAAGAAATGTCTTATAAACGTCTAGAACGTGATCACCACAAACGTGGTTTCAAGCAGCAGGGCAGGTACAATTACATAAGACGCACTTTACACATTCATCGTTTCTCCAGGGGCAGCAACTTCATAATCAACACAAATACAAGATTCCTTCATCAGCAATTTTGAAATAAATGCTTTTATCATTTCTAATCTAATGTGTGGTCACGTGATTGGTATTTTAGCACCTATTGAGCAGGCATGGTCCACTGTTATCATAATAGATGCCATGCAGCCATCACCAAGTGCATGCATGTAGACTGGTGGTGGCTACAGGAGATCAACAACACTAAGGACCCTTTCATGTCTGTTTTTAGGCAAGACATTTTATTATTTTTTTGTTTATACGGTTGCCACCTTGGTTTGGTCATGGCAACAACAAAGTGATATAATGTTTTGTATTATATTGTAACCTATTCCTTCATTTCCGAGCATGCATGGTCTTGGTCACACAATTATTTTCATCCAAATGCTAAAATAATGGCTAAGTGGTTGACACTTCTTCCTAGCAGCAATAGGGTAGCCGGTTCAAGTTCCAACCATGGGAGTGCAGCGGTTCCTCCCACACTCCAATGACATGCTGGTAGGTTAATTGATTCCTGCATAAAATTGGCCATACTATGCGCATGTATGAATGTGAAATAGGGACCTTAGATTGTAAGCTCCTTGTGGGCAGGGACTGATATGAATGCACAACATACAGTGGATATAAAAAGTCTACAAAAATAATTTCAGAACTTTTTCCACCTTTAACGTGACCTAGAAACTGATCAACTCCGTTGAATAACAAACAGAAATCTTTTAGGTGGAGGGAAGAAAAAATATAAAAAACTAAAAAAATGAGTTATGGTCTGTGGAAACCAAGGTTAAACTTTTTGCCCATAATTCCAAAAGATATGTTTGGTGCAAAAATATCACTGCACATGGCCAAAAGAACACCATACCCACCGTGAAGCCTGGTGGTTACAGCATCACGCTTTGGGGCTATTTTACTTCAGCTGGAACAGGGCCTTAGTGAAGGTAGAGGAAATTATGAACAATTTCAAACACCAGTCAATATTGGCACATAACCTTCCAGTGAATTGCCTGTCCACTCCTAAATGACAGCACGGCTCTCGCACGAGCACTGAGGGCCCGGTCGTGAAGCCGAAAGCAGTCATGGCCAGGTGCCCACAGTCTGAATGGAGGCGCGGGCGGAGAGGGGAGGGGGAGGAGCGACACTCTGGGCGGCCGTGTTGCTGGACAGTGGAGCAGGTAAGTGTCTGTTTATCAAAAGCCAGCAGCTACACTTTTTGTAGCTGCTGACTTTTAATAAACAAAGTCCGGAACTCTGCTTTAATGTAAAAGTTAGCCAATCTTCTAATCCAGACAAAAACTAAATTTGCCTCATCTTCACCGCCAGCTTTTAGGGCCCATTCACACCATTTTGATGCATGTTATGCCACAAATGATAAACTGTAGAGAAGACCTAAATACTGGGGATTTCATTAACAAAAAGGGCTTAAGAAGAACCCCCAACAGATCCTTACTTCCTTTCATACTGTACAGCCACGGAGAGTCTCATTGGTTGCTATGGACAAGAACAACTTAACTTCCTTTAGTTATTTTTATACACAAAATCCCACCTCCCTATTAGGCTTACTCTAATGATGGAGGGTGAGAAAATGCAATAGAGGAATTCTGTTGGTTGTTATGAGCACGAAGAACAAGTATTCAAACGTTTGATCAGAAAGCCCTCTGTTGCAAGATGCCTGAAAGGAAAAAAAAAAAAACACTTCACTGCAGTATGCGCTATAAATTGAAAGTAATATCTGTGCTCTAATCTTGTGTACCTCCATCTTGCTTGCCTAACAACAACAGGAAATGCCAGAAGTTTTAGTCTATGAAAAGAAAGCTTGAGGTGGCAAGGTCCAAAGCTTGAGGTGGCCCTACCAGGTCCATAAGCTTGAGGTGGCCCTACCAGGTCCATAAGCTTGAGGTGGCCCTACCAGGTCCATAAGCTTGAGGTGGCCCTACCAGGTCCATAAGCTTGAGGTGGCCCTACCAGGTCCATAAGCTTGAGGTGGCCCTACCAGGTCCATAAGCTTGAGGTGGCCCTACCAGGTCCATAAGCTTGAGGTGGCCCTACCAGGTCCATAAGCTTGAGGTGGCCCTACCAGGTCCATAAGCTTGAGGTGGCCCTACCAGGTCCATAAGCTTGAGGTGGCCCTACCAGGTCCAAAAGCTTGAGGTGGCCCTACCAGGTCCATAAGCTTGAGGTGGCCTGTCAAGTCGACCAAAGTACATACACTAACATTACTGATAAAATGTAGACACCTTTAAATGTTTGTTAGCATCTGGCCTGGTCTTCAAATCAGTCCCTGGTAGTACAGCAGACCCATGGATCATAGGCCCAGGCTGTAAGACGGGCCTCGACTTTTAAACAACTGTGAAATTAAATACTGTCCCTTCCCGGGACTTTGACTGTTCTCATTTAACTGTCAAATGCCAAAGCCACTATGCTTGACACTTCAATGACGGGGAGGGGGTCTTAATGTAGACTTGGAGAGCTGAGAACCTAAATATGGTCTAGGTCCCTGTTCTGACTCTGTTGTTCTCAGGAGGACAATATAGATACAAATCAGCAGTATACAGCAGGTATACAAGCTGGTGTGAATGGAAAGTTGCTGAGCCAAGCAGCATTGTGTGTAATGGCCTTTGTCAGATGTTTTCTGGTGCAAGTTTTATTTCTTTCTACAGGCCCAAAGCTTTCTGAAGCACTTCTCATTCTTCCAAACAGTGCATTCAAATACAAAGCACACATGGAGTAAAGAACCATTAATTTTACATATGTACACATACATTCATTCCAAGGTCCTCTGGACTTCTCTTATAATATTACACTTAGAACCTTTATAATGAAAAAAAAAAGAAAAAAGCCACCTGTATGTGTAATCTAAATGCACAATATATCTAATATATTATGGTATAGAACGCCCCATCACTACGTTGGAAGGCAGCTTGCACCCCACCAGGGAGTTTAAACAAAGTCTTCTAATAGTGAGAGCAATCATCTGCATGGCTGACTCTGCGGTGAGATTCATGTCACCACATCGTACACAAATACAGTCACTGTTTATAACATGGGAACGGAGGACCAGGGTACTTGGGGAAGAAATAAAAGGTCCGTTCTATGAATCGTGTTGAATAAACGCACAAGTACCATGTAATCTCCAGCAATTTACAAGTAAAACAGCCTTTATGGCTGAGAATGCCACCATGTCAACCAAATACGCAGTCTATTATTAAAAACATGTGGTATCTACCGGAGATCAGGTCACATCGCAGATCGCTTTGAAATGTAGACCTGCATCCCTCACACATGACTGATCAATGAATCATGGAAGTAGTAGATTGTGGTGCATGCAGGGGCCTCACTCACCCTGGTCCTGCAGCCACTCCATTAATTGTTCCCTGGAAGGTAGCTGTAGACTCTCCCTATACCAGCCATTCAATCCTTTCCCTGCTGGCACCTTCACATCACTCCCAGTACATACATCGGATCCATGGGTAGAGCGGAGATGAAGAGAGAGCGAGTGTCGTCCCTGTCTGTTTATCTGCTTGTCTGGGAGATGAGCCTGGATGTGAGTGGAAAGGAGGGGGGGGGGTGTATGGGCCAGGAGCTGGTCAATTACCGGCACAGGGGGCTCTCTTGGGGATGCCTGTTAGAGTGTGCAGGGGCGGGGACCTCAGGGAGGATGGAAAAGGCTTATGGAGTACTACATGATGGATACGGGAGCAGCAGTATTAATATTGGATTCCACTTAACAATACAGCATAGGCTGATGTGTACTGCCTGGTTTTACAATCCCCTACGAGGAGAAGCTCTAGCAGATACCGATTCTGTGCCTGCTATACGGCCAACATCCCAGAAATCCTGTATCCAAGACAAGGCAATGCAGCTAGAGGAGCTCTCCATGGTCCTGACGGCACTGGACTGTCACTAGCACAGTACTGACAGGAGGGGAAACGGGAGAATCTTCCCCTTATAACCAAAACTGTAGTAAACACACAGCAGTGGAACGCCAAGTATGTGAAAAAAAAACGCAATCGCTGGAGAAAAGCAGCTGAACACCCCTTCACTACTTACAGCATGTAAAAGAACACTTGTTTTCTAACAGGTTAAGATAATTCATTAAAAATAGCAAAGACACCGGTATAAAAAAAAAACACAAACCGAAACAGACATTTTCTCACTCCCAGCCAGTGAAGCTGAACACATCCAGTTTTACTGCAAGTGACATCCCTTCCCCAGAACAATCACACAGCACAACTGTGAGAGACTTTCGTTTCAGCGACTAACCCACACAATGCACCTGGCAGCCAATAATTACCTCATGGGTGCCTGAAATTTTAAAGGCCCGAACACACAATACGAAAATCTGAAGTAAAAGTTTGTCCGAACGAGCGACCCGACGATTTTCGTATCGTTATTACAGTGCTTTCGACAGCCAATTGCGATTTTTCATACGACAAAAGCTGGATGTGCACACTATTACATTTTTGATGGGATGTGAACACAACGTCCAATTTTCAATTAGTATGCTTTTCGTATGAAAAGAATCGTAAGAGTAAGGCTGGCTATACATTATACAAATTTCTTCTATTGATTTTCTTTAGATTTACCAAAACCATAACACGAGGTCAAATCTAAACATTTTCAATTTGTGTGCAATCAGGCAGGCCCTTCTACTACATAGTTGAAGGTAAATCTAAAGGAAATAGAATAAGAAAATTGTATGGTCAGCTTTAGACTACGCATACTTAGACGAAAGAACATATACAAAACTATTCAACACATTACGTCACTCCTAAAGTTGAATTCTGTCATACAAGAATTTACACATGGTGAGTAACCTCTTCACTTTCCACACGAGACTAGCATGCAACAAAAAATGGACGAGAGTTGGTCGTAAAAACCGATAGGGCCAGATTCAGGTAGGAGCGTGTATCTTTGTGCGGGCGTAGCGTTTCCTATTTACGCTACGCCTCCGCAACTTTGACAGGCAAGTGCATTATTCACAAAAGCACTTGCTCCGTAAGTTGCGACGGCGTAGCGTAAATTGACCGGCGTAAGCCTGCCTAATTCAAATGTGTAAGAGGTGAGCGTGTTTTATGGAAATGAGCCGTGACCCCATGTAAATGAAGCGCCAATCGTATGGCGCATGCTCAGTATCACATCAAATTGTTCCCCTAAGTTACGCTGGCTCTATGCCTGTGACGTGAACGTAACCTACGCACAGCCCCATACGCAAACGACGTAAAAAGATGCTCCGACGTCCATACTTTGCATTACCTGCACCTGCTATAGCAGGGGTAACTTTACGCCGGATGCAAGCCTAACGTTAATAGCGTAGCGGGTGCAAGTACGTTCGTGAATCAGCGTATCTGCCTAATATACATATTCGACGAGTAAATCTACGGAAATGCCCCTTGTGGCCAGCGTAAATATACACCCAAGATACGACGGCGTAGGAGACTTACGCCGCTCGTATCTTGGCCAAATCTATGGGTAACCGATTCTAAGAATCAGGCACATAGATAGGACGGCTCACATTCGGACTTACGACGGCGTACGCGGAGATACGCCGTCGTAAGTCCTTGGTGAATCTGGCCCATAGTGTGTATGAGGTTTAAGTGTCCGTTCACCTTTTCAGAAAAAAATGAAAAAAAGTGAACACACACACACACACACACACACACACACACACACACACCCTCCCTGGGGGATTCAATTACACCATCCACACAACCCAACGATGAAGCAATCCTCCTGGGGTTTGACAACTGCTGCAGTTCTGCCTCTTCTTCTTTCTTTAGGGACCCCAGGATGGATCAAAGTCGTTATGATTGGTCAGCACAGTCATGTGCCAGTGCTAACCCAACCATTCAGATCCATTCCAGCATCCCTAGGAAAAGAGGAGGTGCTTTTCAAAACCCCAGAACTGCTGCACTGGGATATGTAGATGGCATTATCACCCATCTAGGTAAATGCAGTGGGGGGGGGGGGGGGGGGTGGAGGGGAGAAGGGGCGGTGTCTCTGTAGGGATGTTAAGCTGGATACACACTATACAATTTAGAGGTCAAACTAAACACTTTCAATTTGTGAGCAATCATAGGCAGGCCCTTACACTACATAGTTGAAGGTAAAACTAAAGGAAATCTAACAACAAAAGTTGTATAGTGTGTAGTATAAAAGTATAAAAAGTATAAAAGTTGTATAGTGTTGTATAGCTTTATGTAATATATTAAAGCTTACAGCTGCCCTGCTAATTCCTGTTAAATGTGATCTTTAAAGTGGATTTTTTTTTATGTCACAATGTAGAGTATAAGATTTCCTATCATCTGTGCCCAGTCTTGACACACAGAGTTAATCCAGCGCTGAGTAATCCTCTTTTAAAATTCAGTGCAAATTAACAGAATTCCAGATAAAAACTTGCCAAATTATAAAGTCCGTTTCTCTGTTATTGCTTTCAGTAACAGGTTATATACATATCTAGCTTGGACATGTTTATCATAATAAGAGGTGATCCAAAGATCATTGTATATTACTAGGATGTGTTATGATGTTATATCACCTCATGTTATGATAAACAAAACATAACATATGATAAACATGTCCTAGCTAGATATGTAAATAACCTCTCACTCAAAGCAAGAAGAGGAGAGAAAACAAACTTTTTATTTAGGCAGGGTTTTATCTGGAAGGCTGTTCATTTTCACTGAACATAAAAGAGGATTTCTCAGATCTGGATTAACTCTATGTGGCAAAACTGGGCACAGATGATAGGAAATATTATACTCTACATTGTGACATTAAAAAAATAAGTTTACATCCACTTTAAGGGTACTTTATTTCCCTACTAGTTAAAAATGAAAAGCAAAGTCACATTAACCCCTGCTTTAGCCAAGGGCTGACCGTAATTCAGCATGTCACACAAATCGTTGACCTTTCCTTCCAGAAGTCCCAGACAATGGGACAAGTTGGCCAACTACACAGTTGACATATGGAAAAAAAAAAGAAAAAAAAGGGAGAACAAAGTGTAGAGCAGGTGACAGCAGCCAGTAGATTGCAGCCAGGTGACTGGTAGATCGCAGACCTCCTGTCCCATGCGGAGTGACACCAACTGCACTTGCAGCTAGTGATCTCCAGAGTGGTGCCAGCAGCAGGAAAGGAGAGATCTTCAGGTCAGTGTGAAGCAATACAGTGGGCATAAAAGTATCGGGCTACTTTCACACAATACGGGTGCAGTGCACCTGCAGCTTTCCTTTGGGTTGGCTGCGCTTAGCCATAGACTTCAATTATATCCTGGGGGTTTGGTGCACTTTCTAAATGCAAGAGTTTTGGTGTGCTTTCAGAAAGTGAATGAGGTCGCTCTGCAAATGCCCTGCAACCTTGTGGAGTACGGTAAACAAAGGGGTTGAAGCAGGCAGTGTTGTGTTGCTTTCTCACCATCTGCTTTAACCCTGCAGAAGCATGCAGTTGCAGGGCGCTTGCAGAGTTGGCCCTATTTACTTGAATTGGCATTTGGCAAAAGCAACTGGGGGGTTAATTCCTGCTGCAGCAGCTAAATGGGGTAGGGATTTGGGCAGTAAATCAACCACAGGGTTTTATCACCCCTATGTGTGAACGAACCTCAGGTGTGCCACTACCCAATGCAACTAAGGGCTTATTCACAAGTGCAACAGGCACCGCTGCTGCTCTGAAAAGCGATCCGAGTGTGCTTGACAGGTGTTAAGCAGACAATATGTTGCCTCCTCATGACCAGATTTAAACCCACGATTGCTGTGTAAGGGGCGGATCTACTTAGCAGGCTCCACAGGAGAACACTCCGTTGATCTCTGCTGAGCCGGTGGATGACAGGTCAGTTTCTGCTCACTGAGCAAGGAGGGACCTGCCAGAGCACTGTAAATTCTATTGGGAGATTGGATGAAAAGGTACAGTATGTCTGTTTTCATCAGATCCAAGCCACCATATGTCTGTCTTGATCGGCTCGGATGACAGGCGGGTGTCAGCGGACACATGTCCACCGACAAATGCATGCCCATAGAAGTCAGTCAATGGGCTTCAGCCTAGGTGAGCTCCCCAGAGCAGTGCACTTACGGGGGAGATGTGCAGAGATGTGGATCTTACAGTGGGGGGGGGGGGGATGTGGACCCTTACAGTGGGGGGGAGATGTGGACATTACATTGATAGGTGACTCTGATGGGCACTGATTGGCAGCAAAGGTGGACACTGTTGGGACTGCACTCATAATCAGTGCCATGATTATCAGTGTAGATGTCTTTTTAACACAAGACCGATATCGGCTCTCTTCTCCTCTCGCTGTCGGCATGAGGAAAGGAAAGCCAATAACCGGCTTGTGTTTACATCATGATAAGCTGTCATTGGACACAGCTGATAACGTGGTAAATGGCCGCTATGATTGGCTCTTTACCTAAGGACTCAGGCTGCATTCACACCTGAGCGTCTCAAAGTCTCGCGAATTTCACTGCGTTTTATCCGCAATTTTGTACAGGTCAGCAATGTAAAAGCAGAAAACTGCCTGTAATCTGCCCCAAAGAAGCTAATGTTCTTTTTTGAGCTTAAAGGCGTTTTGCTTCAGGTGACAAAACGCTCAGATGTGAACAGGAGCCATTGAAATAAATGGAACTTTGCTTCTTGGTGCGTTTTTCAGGCATTTTCCGAATGTTTTACGAGCTGAAAACGCTCAGGTGTGAATGCAGCCTCAGCGATCAAAGAACGCGCCATCCATAGTGTTTTTGCAGGGGGATTTCCATGTATGCCCTTCCCAGCAAAGTAAGCCCACGCTGTAGCTGTCTTTCAGCTATCACACGGGTGGGAAGTGGTTATTGAACAAGATAAAGTTAGAGGCAGATTTGCTACCAGGCACAGCTGCACCAGATTTTGAAATCTCCAGCCTTAGTAAATCAACTAATATTTACATGGGAATTTGATCTGGTGGTTGCAGAGTATTTACCCGTGTCCTTTAACCAAAAAAAAAAAGAAAACACGCTTATAAAACAATTCATTTCCACCCAGTCTGGCTCAACTGTGTAATGTTTTCCAAATGATGCTGTAGAAGTGTCAGCTATTTAAGGGTTTCCTGAATGGAAAATACTATTGTGCTCAAAATGCATAAAATGTAATCCATTATATAGTGCACTGCTAATAGCACAGACAACTGACCCTCGCCGCCCTGAGTAGTCACTGACTGTAGCGATGACAACTCGAAGCAGAAGCTTTGCCATTTCCAATGTCATCTACATGACCATGTGACTGAGAATATCACAACACTCATTTGTAATGTTTTATAGAGATGTCTAACAGTGTTTCAGCAGACTATGTCCTACATGCCATTATTAAAGGTAATCTATATCAGAATCTATTTTTGGTGGAGGAAATCAATGTGACCTTTCTTGCCAGCTTTCCCCATTTGTAACCATGTGACACGCTATTAGGGAAACCAGTGATAACGCTGAATGATGAGACAGCACTCTAGTCGTGACAAGATCACACGGGACACTGTTTATTATTCAGCAAACAGCACTTGAATAATGTCGGATGTCATACAGAAAGAGGGCTTTTTCTTAATTTTTGGATGGGGGGGGGGTTTCCCTACAGAAAAAAGGCAGAACAGGATTAGCCGTACCACCAGAGGGATCCGACGAGCCTAGTAAGGAATTTTACAACACTGGGGGACATGCCAATTCCGTAGCACAGCAAGGCAATGCTAAACAGGAGCAATGAGAAAGATTAGGAGACAATTACTTCAAGTTTGTAGCTAAAGCAACACTGCAATAGAATGAAACCAGACCCTGACCACCTAATTGCGCATTTGTTTAAAATGTCATATACAGCCTCAAAACAAACCGTACGGAGGGCCTGGAGACAAAAAAAAATAAAAATAGGATGACCCAGGCCATGATATACAGTAAAATAGAAGCTACGATTCTGGACACCATCTCCAAACATTGCTAAGTTTGGCAGACTTGGGCTGACCATGTCCTACCTTCTGATCTCGACTCTCCTCGAGCCTCGACACGTTGGGCTACTGCTTGTGACAGTGGCTTGGGCTAAATGTCCGACTCTTCCCTCCTACTTGTTTGTTTACTTCCCCTCCTGCCCCTCCTTTGTCTTTACTTCTTCTCTCTGCAATTTCTTGAAGTATTTTATTGGGGGATCTCACCTACGACCAATTTATGTTTTATACTACCGATTCTTTTTTATGTTCTATTTGTACTGATAAGATTGTCTGTAGTGTTGATAAATGTTGGGGCCCGCCAGTTGGTGCCCTCCAATTGCCGCCAGTTGGTGCCCCCCCCCAATTGCCGCCAGTTGGTGCCCCCCCCCAATTGCCGCCAGTTGGTGCCCCCCCCCAATTGCCGCCAGTTGGTGCACAGATTGGCAACCAGACCCCGGTGCACCTGATTGGCTGAGAGACAAGTCAGTGTTAGGGAAGCGATTCCCAAACAGCACTGTTTAACCAGGGAAAGCACCGCCTGTGCGCCCTCTGATTAACCATTTGGAAGCCGATTAGAGCCCGCAGGCTCTAATCGGGAAGCCTATTAGAGCATCTCGCTCTAATCAGGCACTTCCAAAACATGCCCACCGATGTTATTTAGATGGCCGGCGCTCAACAGGGGGCCGGACATCTGAATAGTGGGTGGCAGCTGCAACAATACATAGATTCATGCCCTCCAGGCCATTTCATGTGGCCCTCGCACCTCTCCTGTAGCTGCAGGAGAGCTCCAGCCCTCCTCTGGGTATTCCTCCGGACTCTGTACTTTCTGCTTTCAAGCAATGTATCCATCTTCTTTCCAGCAGCAGCATAAGGTAAGGGGGGGGGGGGGTGCATTGTGATGTAAGGGAGGGTGGGGGACTCAACTTCTGATGGTGGGGTGGCTCCTAAAATCTTATGTAAGGGGAGGGGATGCGCTGGACATCTAAAACTGGCCCTTTTGAGGGCAATCATAATAACGATGCGGCACACAATGAAATTGAGTTTGAAACCCCTGATCTTTGTTTGGATATGTTTTCTAACAAACTCGCACACCAGCAGCAGCAGCAGCTTTCAGTGCCCCCTGCATGCCTACATTTCACCAGTTCTGAATGGACAAAGCTCCAGCACATTTGGGTAGTGTAAAGATCTTGACCAATCCCTCCTACCCCTGTAACATTCCAACTGACCCATCACTATAATAGGCTGTCCCATAGACCAATAAAATCCATGGGAAGGGGCATGTATGCTCCATCAAAATCAGGAAGTGCCAGTGATTTGCTTGTTCAGATCAGTCTGGCAGACAGGTGTAGGGGTGGCAACTGCACTTTATCTTTATGCATTAAGATAAAAAAACCTTCTGTGTGCAGCAGCCCCCTTAATACTTACCTGAGCCCCATCTCTCGCAATGTCCACGAGTGCCTTGGCCGCCAGGACTCTCCTCCTGATTGGCTGACAGCAGCAGCGCCAATGGCTCCTACTGCTGTCAATTAAAAACAAACAGTTAGCAAATCAGGAGAGAGAGAGGGGGCAGGGACTAACTGGGGCTTTGTGTCTGAATGGACACAGGGAGCTGTGACTCAGCTTGGGTGCCCCCATAGAAAGCTGAGAAGAGGATCGGGGGCTGCTCTGTGCAAAACCACTGCACAGAGCAGGTAAGTTAACAGGTTTGGTATTTTTAGAGAGAAAAAAAATAAGACTCTACAAATGTCACTTTAAGTGGCAGTAACTTCAAAAACATAAATAATGTACCTTTTGTAGTCATGAAAAATGTCTTAATTTATTGGTGAACCTCCATCTTGCACTTACACTAAATAAGATTCATTGCCTTATTTCATACATGGATTAAAATGTACAATTATCAATATCCTGTATAAATCAGGTTTGTTTTCTTTTCAATGGCTGCAAATCAGAAATAATGTAAACAGAAGGCGTACGCTCTTTAATACAGGCCAATTTCACAAATATTATATCTTACGAAAAACGAGTCTTGGAAAAGACTTTTCAGTGAAAACCCAGAACTGTCTAGATGTGTTAAATTCTGCACAGCCGCTTTCCTCAGGCCAGGTTGGCAAGAAGACGAGTAACTACATGCCAAACTAGCAGAATGGAATCTTTGCTTGACCTTTATAGCACCACATGTAAGCCCATTCCGCCTACAAAAGACTCAAGACACAAAAGGGACAAAGTTTCCCAACAGCCAGAATTTATAAGAGTACAAAGGCCGGACCTGCAAGTAAATAAAACAGGCTTAGTGTGCTGCTGCATGTTAATGAATATAAACAGTCAGGTGTACTGGTGAAGTATAAGAAGCAGTGCTTTTATTTTAAGAGAAAATTTTGCTCTAAACACTTGCATGAGAAAATGAAGGAGTTGTACAGTTATGCAGTTTTCGGAATCTTTGTTGATAAAGCTAAGCTCCAACCAAAAGGGGGAGTTGCGCTTTAAGTACTCCTTCCCGTGTTATCTTTTGGGGGGGGGGTAGGTACCTAGTTTTGACAGGTACCTGCTCCCACTCGGATTCGCCAATGGGATCCGAGCTTAAGTTCTCCATGCCCCCTCCCTCCCTGCAGTCATCTAGGACACGTGTCACAGGCCCCAGATGACTGCCGGACCATTCAGGATATGCAGCGCAACTCACGCATGCACAGTGCACACCCGCCAGTGAAGCAGTAAGCCGTCACAGCCAGGAGCCCACAGTTGAAATGCTGTGATGTAGCTGCTGACTTTTAATAAACAAGCTACCAGAGATTCTCTTTAAGGCAATGCTCACACAAGTACTTGTTTACATACATCCATCAGCCACAACTTCATGACCACCCACCTAATACTGAGTAGGTCTCCATTGTGCTGCAAAAAAACAGCCCTGACTTGTTGAGGCATGGGTTCCACTAGACGTCTGAAGGTATGCGGTCGTATCTGGCATTAAGCGCTCAGTAGCAGATACTTTAAGTCCTGTAGGGTGTAAGGTGGGTCCTCCATGGATCAGAATTGTTTTTCAAGCACATTCAATGCACTCAATTGGATTGAGATCTGAAGAACCTGAAGGCCAGTCAACACCTCAAACTGGTCGTTGTGTTCCTTCAAAACATTCTTGAACCATTTTTGCAGTATGGCAGGGCACTTTATCCTCCTTAATAGAGGCCACTGCCAGCAAGGAATACCGTTTTAATGAAGGGGTATCCTTGGTCAGCAGCAATGTTTAGGTAGGTAGTATGTGTCAAAGTAACATCCACATAAATGGCAGGACCAAGGTTTGCCAGCAGAACATTGCCTCCACCAGCTTACCTTGTTCACATAGTACATTCTGTTCCCATCTCTTCTCCACGTAAGATACACAGACATGCCATTCACATGATGTAAAAGAAATAACTTTCTTTTACACCAGGCTGCCTTCTCCTATTGCTCCATGGTCCAATTCCGATGCCATTGTATACACTTTGGCCGTGGACATGGGTCAGAATGGCTCTGCAGCCTCCTATGCAAACCGTGATGCACTGGGTGTTCTAGCACCTCACGATCGTAACAGCATTAACTTTTTCAGAAAGTTGAGCTACTATATCTCTGTTTTTGGATCAGACTACACAAGCTAGCCTTTTCTTCCAATGTGCATCAATGAGCCTTGGCTGCCCATGACCCTGTCGCCATTATTCCTTCCTTGGAACACTCTTGATAGATTCTGACCACTGCAGACTGGGAATATCCCACAGCTGCAGTTTTGGAGTTGCTCTGACCAAGTCATATAAGCCCAGTGTTTTTCAACCTTTCCCCAGTCAGGGCACCCTTGAAAAACATTTTCAGTCTCGAGGCAACCCAGTCTAAGGCTTAGTTCACAACTGCGTGTCAGGGAACACACACACACAAAATCGCGTGCATTACTGACACGCATGCTGCTTTTTTATATTTTTAATGGTACCCCAACGCACTGGCAAAGACGGTGAATTTTCGGTGTGGCGAGATTTTAAAAACCTGGTCAAGGACTTTCCCTCTGTTTTTGTGGGCAGGCAGTGTACACAGTTGCAGCACTGTGATCCTGCATTTTAAGGGTTAAAACAGGCATCAAAGAGGCAACATATTGCCTATTCAATGCATTTCAAATTCCTCTGAAAAGAGATCAGAATATGGATTGTTTTTCAGAGGAGCAGCAGTCCTTGCCAACATTGTGAACAAGCACAAAAGGGGTCAAGAGATTACCAGTAACGTACATACACACACATAATCATACATGCATCTATTGCTAAGGGGAAATTAAAAGAGTGACACAAGGGGGTTGTCTTGGGGCAAAATTATAAATCTGGCCTTGTCAGTAGCAAACGCAAAGCTTCCCTGCGCAACTGTCAGCTTGGGCACCCTCCCCAGCAAGGCGAGTTCTCTTCTTTCATCTTCCCCTCCTCAAGTAGACTCCCAAACACAGACAGCAAAAACTCAGACCCCCCCCCCCCCACCCCACCCCACATGACTCATACCACTCACACATCCAGCATTCCTATCTGCCCAGACTTCCTGCTCATGCAAACCCCTCCTCTGGGATGGTGCAGGACCCAGCCCACTGGTGGAGTTGCTCCTTCTGCCTGTCCGATGAAGCTTGCGGTGCGCTCATCTACGGTTCGGCAGTGGCTCAGTCTTATCCGTAAGGCATTCTCAACCAGGACGCCGCAAGCACCCCGGTTGAGAAAGGCTGGCCTAGCTATTACAATTTAGTCAAAGCTGCTCAAATCCTCACGCTTACCTATTTTTTTTTGCTACCAACACAACATGCCCGTTATATGCCACCCACTTTCAGATGCCATTGTAATAAGATAATCAATGTTATCCATTTTATTGGTCAGTGGTCAGTTATGACTAATCCGTATTGTGCAGTAGTCTGCACTGTGACAGATCTATTGACAGGTAAATGACTCAAGTCAGTAAAGTAATTAATCCTGAATACTGCAACATTTGTGTCATTATGGTACAACACAATTACAGATTACCATGCAAGTACGTTTGATACAATAAACCCTTTTTTTGCCTGGTGGTTCAGGGGTACACACACAATATTATTATTATAACAAGGGAAAGCTTATAAAAGATTACAAAGTGAGACCATCAAATCTAGAAGCCACCAAGAACTTTTCAAGGCCAGATGTACTTCCATTAGCTGTTAATGTAACAGATTAAAGAATCTAGGGGATGGCTATAAAGATTAGGACTAGAGCTTGACCGATATTGGTTTTTCCTATGGCCGCTGCCGATATTTAGAAATCAAGGCGGCCGATGGCCGATATATAATGCAGATTTTTGCGGCCGATGTGGTGCTGCGTTGTGGAGAGGGATGGGTGGTGCTGCGTTGTGGAGAGGGATGGGTGGTGCTGCGTTGTGGAGAGGGATGGGTGGTGCTGCGTTGTGGAGAGGGATGGGTGGTGCTGCGTTGTGGAGAGGGATGGGTGGTGCTGCGTTGTGGAGAGGGATGGGTGGTGCTGCGTTGTGGAGAGGGATGGGTGGTGCTGCGTTGTGGAGAGGGATGGGTGGTGCTGCGTTGTGGAGAGGGACGGGCGGTGCTGCGTTGTGGAGAGGGACGGGCGGTGCTGCGTTGTGGAGAGGGATGGGTGGTGCTAGGCGTGGGTGGTGCTGTGTTGTGGTAAGATAATTGATTTGCAATGCATTGTGAAAATTAATGAGGATGAGAGTTACATTGTGAAGAGAATCTCCACAATGTAACTCTGATATACACCCAGAGTCATCCTCATCCATTTTCTCAATGCCATCATCAGCCAGGTTTCACTTTAAAAATACATTAAAGTCTGCAGGGGGGCACAGTACAGTAGCACACACTTTTGGCAACTTATCCTCCATACATGCTGGTATCTATCTGCATTCACCTGATTGGCTAGGTGCATGCTGATGAGATGACCAGCCAATCATTAAAGAGTGTAATTAAAGCAGCCAGCAGGAAAGGAGGACAGAGCTAGTGCTGGCCACGATCTCCTGCTGGGGGGGAGTTACCAAGTCAGACGGCAGATGCTTGTAATGGGCCAATGATTGTTTATCTAATACAGCACGACGAGGGAGGGGGCGGGGGGTGTGCGGTACGATGCGATGGCAGTGAAATCTCTCCTTCCCTTCTATAGTGGCCGTGCAGGTGAAGGATTCAGGAATACATGCTGCGGGAGCACTGGCCAGTACTGCAAGTCAGGCAAGCCGTTTATTGTTATAGCCGCGAATCGACCGTTTTTTTCACATTAATCGGCCGATGGCGATTTCATAAAAACGGCCAAATATCGGCCAACAACAATTGTGTGATGGCTGGGTTTTGTCGGATAAACAGACCGTTTGTACGCGCCATCGGACAATTGTTGTCGGAATTTCCGGCAACAAATGTTAGATGGCATGCTTTAAAATTTTCCAACAACAAATGTGTCTTGTCGGATTATTAGATCGTGTATACACAAGTCCATCGGTAAAACTGCCAAAGTACAAACACACATTCTCCGAACCAATGCCAACCATAAGACAACATTAGCAGAAGTTGCCCAAAGAGCTGAAAAACCACGTCGTTGTGTATGTTGGCCAACAATGTTTTGCCGTCTGTATGCAGAACAGGTTCATGGCCAACACCCTTCGGACAAAATTCTATGGATTTGTCCGATAGAAATCCGATCGTACGTACAAGGCTTTTCACTTTAAAGCTGAACTCCAGGAATTATATTTTCTTGCATTCTTTCATTGGGCAGCTTGGCTTGATGTTGGTATCCATATCTGATAACTGGAAGCTCACTAAGAATACTGCAAATCGCTGTAGTGGTCCATGCTACAGACATGATCTTGTAGATTTTGTGTGAGCAACCTCCCCACTGCACATGGAAAACAGGGGGTTGCTCACTCAACACCTCCACCATTCAACAGTTTCCAGGATACAAAGCATTATATCACTAGAGGCTCCTGTAAGATAGTTTAAAGTGGAGGTTCACCTAAAAAAAATTTTAGCATTGTAATTAGCCTAAATGAAATGTTAATTACACTTAAGTACCAAATTCAGTTAGTATGTGATACATATGCTTTATAAAGCAAATATAAAAAGATTCCCCGACATAGAAACTAACCTATAAACCTAATTATTTCCCAAAACAGTTCTATTTAACGTATGCCGAACATTTTATGATCAACGTTCCATGTCATTTCAACCTGTCATCAAACAGCTGGTGTCATAACTTACACATGCACAACCATGGCAACTGTAGATCAAAATATAGCCAAAGAAGCTGCCATCTTGGCCTTTAAAGGCTAGAAGGGTTTAGTTCTGCTTTAAACCTTCCTAAGTAAGCAAAATTCATTTGCGTCTCTGACATTCACCATCCCAGACACTGCAGCTCACAGTGGGAGGCAGCAGGCAAGACTAGGTGATGCCATTAGGTGATGCCAGGAGCCGAATCACACGCTACAGGCTTGTAATTAAAGCAATATTAAAGCCTTTTTTGTTTCTTTAAATAACAAACAGGTTATACTTGCCTGCTCTGTGCGGTTTTGCACAGAGCAGCCTGGATCCTCTTCTCGCGTCCCACTTCGGAGCTCCTAGCTCCTCCCTCCTAATGGGTGCCCCCACAGCAAGCAGCTTGCTCTGGGGCATCAAAGCAATCATGCTCCCAAACTATTCACCTGCGGATCCCTGTCTCGGCCCCGCCCCTTCTATCTCCTGATTGGTTTTCTTACTGTGTTGTGACAGCAGCGGGAGCCATTGGCTGCCAAAAGCCAATCAGAAATACGAGTCCCCAGACAGGGAAGGCTCTCGTGCACATCGCTGGATTGAAACGGGGCTGAATTAAGGATTGGAGAGGGGGGTTCAGGTAAGGATTTGGGGGGGGGGGCTCCTACACACAACGTTTTTTATCTTCATGCATAGAATGTATGAAGGTACGAAACCTTGTGCCTTTACAACCACTTTAAGTAGTAACAATGCCAACAGCCATGTCCCCCACCATATCTTCTCGGTCATTGTAGTGCATGCAAGCATAGATTACATGAGTGGCAACTCTTTCAATTTAAGAGCAGTGCTTCATTATTTCCACTAAGTCACAAGAAGCTGCATTAGGTGGACTTCACTGGCAGGATCAACAGATATTTGTAGGGACTAAGAAAAACTGTAAATGCAGAAGCCTTTATAATTGAATGCAAATGTATTTTTTTTTTTTTTCCGGGAGGCTCTGCTATTGAACAAGGCACCAAACTATTACAGAATGCAAAGAGATCATGGCACACAATGTGCAGCTGCAGCACAATATATTGTCTCAAGCTTCCACCAATCTGCTGATTTTCCTACAGAAAGACCCTCGACACAAGTGGATCAAAAAGCCAAGCCTAGCGCTGAAACTGCTTAGCAATCTCCGGACTCTATTATTATATACAGGCACGCCGATGTCTCCACTAACAGGCTTCTGTCACCATGGCAACAAGCTCTTGCAGTATGCTCCTCATTGGGGAATAATACATTGTAAACAGCACAGATGCCTCTATTATCAATGAGAAAATGCATGCATATACATCGAAATCTTGCTAACACAACAACCCCGTAACCACAGAGGTCTTCAGTTACCACCTTCCAGTTACCAGTAAAAATTGCTTAGCCTGCAGTACTTTTGCAGTAGCAGTTCCTGGTACACAGACTAAATAAACTATGTTTCTGTTATCCAGCATGACCTGCTTCCAAAATGGTCACCACAGGAAGGCACGGAACATTGCGAACCTGCCAACAAATTATAGCCGTTCCCATCAGCCAAGGTGCTTTCAGCTGGCAATCTGAACAACGGCAAATTAGTGAGGCCGTAAAGAGTAAAACTGAGCAACCTGAAGTGGCTGAGGAGCAGCAGAGAAGTGGCCCCCACAACGCTTGTCTTTTAATGGTTATTAAGAGATCAAATAAGGGACGCCGTCACTGCCGACACCTTTACCTGGACTGCTTTCAGAAATTACAAGTAGGAGGAATAATCATGGCCACACTGTGGGAGGTGGAAACATTGTTGACCACTGGAGGGTGAGGACATTACTACCGCATTATACCAAGAATTTGGGGGGTGGGGGGCGCAATGTTACCTACGAGTTCAAATTTACTGGGCAAAGTCACAACTAGCGTGAATGCAAAAAAAAGGGCCTACACGTTAGGTTGCCTTTGTTTTCCAAACGCCTAAATCTTCAAAGTCAATCATGGAAAATGATGTCCCTGGATGTTTTTTTTTTTTATAGCACTTCAATTCTGGGCTTTTATACCCACCTCAATACCAGGCCTATTCTGGCACTTCTCTCCTACATGTACAAATCATCATTCTTTTGCTAGAAAATTACGCAGAACCCCCAAACATTATATATGGTTTTTTTTTAGAAAACACCCAAGGCAGTGATGGCAAACCTTGGCACCCCAGATGTTTTGGAACTACATTTTCCATGATGCTTACTTACACTGCAGAGTGCATGAGCATCATGGGAAATGTAGTTCCAAAACATCTGGGGTGGCAAGGTTTGCCATCACTGCCCTAGGGAATAAAACAATTGTCATTGCAACGTTTTTATATTTCACTGTATTTGCGCAATAATTTTTCAAACGCCTTTTTTTTGGAAAAAAATTGTTTCATGAATTAAAAAAAATAACAAAACAGTAAAGTTAGCCCACTTTTTTGTAAAATATGAAAGATTATGTTACATCGAGTAAATGGATACCTAACATGTCACGCTTTAAAATTGCGCACACTCATGGAATGGCGCCAAACTTCGGTACTTAAAAATCTCCATAGGCAATGCTTTGAATTTTTACAGGTTACCAGTTTAGATTTACAGAGGAGATCTAGTGCTAGAATTGTTGCTGGCACGCTAACGCATGCGGCGATACCTCACATATGTGGTTTAAACGGCGTTTACATATGTCGGCGGGACTTTCCTTTTGCGTTCGCTTCTGCGCGCGAGCTACCGGGTACAGGGGCGTTTTAATTTTTATTTTTTACACTTTTTATTTTTATATATATTTTTTTTTTAATCACTTTTATTCCTATTACAAGGAATGTAAACATCCCTTGTAATAGGAAATGTGTGACAGGTCCTCTTTATGGAGAGATGCGGGTTCAATAAGACCCCACATCTCTCCTCCAGGCTGGGAAGCATGAGATTGGTGAAAAAAAATTCACCGATCTCATGATCGGTGTTGCTCACTAGCCGCAACCGCGGCTGTTTACTTACAGGGACCTGGGCGTGACGTCGTCATCACATCGTGCCCGGGTCCTCCGATGGTCATCTGGTCACCAGTCATCTCTATGCTTCCTGCCAGCGCGGGACGATTCCTTCTCCGGGCCCCCGATGGCAAGGGAGAGCTAAAGAGAGTGATTAAGAAAAAGAAGCTGGCAGAACTAAAAGAACTGAAGTGACATCTGTCAAATGACGATTTACAATGGCTAATCACCGCACATAAATTACTATAAAGGTGTGATGCATCATATAGAATACTACTATGCCTACACTAAGGCAAGCCTTCTGCTATGTTAATTTATTTCAGGAATAATTATCCAGGAAGGTAATACACCCCCTGCCAACCATCCCATGGATTTCTAGTAATTACGGAAATAAGTTTGTATCTTTGTCTAACCAGCTGTCACACCTCAAGCCTCCAAAGTCTATATACCTATCCTCATCTATAATTGTCTTACATTCAGCGCGATGGGGTGATTAGCTACCCCATCCAGGAGAAGTACCCAAGGTAGTTCTACAATCCAACAGTGGAAATTTCTTCTACCAGCTGATCTGGAAACACCTCGGAAGGGAAGCGCCCCCCCCCCCCCCCCCGAACAATCCAATGTCTGTACGAAGGGTGTATCTATCTGAAAATATAGAAAAGTGACGCAACACAGGAACACAGAAAAGTGATGGCAGAGAAAAGGCAGAGTAGTCCATTAAGTCTGCCCATTTAAATAAAAGATGGATAGATAGAAAGAAAGTAATGAATGAATAATGTGGGCAATTATGGTGAATCCATAGACTGCTGTGTCTGTGCATTCTTTATGAAATGGTGAGGATTTTAACCACCTTTCAGAAAAGGTACAATAGTTGGATCTTTAGGATGGAACAAGAATACATATGCTTCTATTCCAGTTAGAACAAACCCCTGCATACCTCAAAACATTTTCAGATGGGAATGAGGGACGCCTACTAACAAACGTATGTAGGCATGGGATACGCCCCTGCCACACCCCCTTAAAAGAGAATATCTCTATCTATCTAAATTTAATCCACAAGGACTTTTTTTTTTACCACGTTTCCTTTATATTGACTTTTAAAATGTAAAAATGCAGAAATTTAGAAATTGCATGACAGGTTTAGCACTGGGAAACACTTTTTGAAAGATAAAAAGTGCAATTTATATAACATCTATACAGTGGAATCTCGGATTACAAGCATAATCCGTTCAAGGAGGATGCTCGTAATCCAAAGTACTTGCATATTAAAGCGAGTTTCCCCATTGAAGTCAATGGAAACTAAAATAATTTGTTCCCCATTGACTTCAATGGCATGCAATACCGCATGCGGCCAGAGGTGGGGGGCGCCATAAAGAGCCTCGGGAACACATGAAAAGGCCCGAAAACAGCTCGGCTGACCTCGGGAAACCTCTGAAAGGCTCGGGAACAGCATTTTTCCGAGTCTTTCCAAGAAAACACTCGCAGACGGAGTTAGGATTTAAAAAAATACAGTGCTCATATTGTGAAATGCTCGTTAACCATATTACTCACTATCTGAGGTTCCACTGTATAGATCAGACCAAATTGAAAGACAGATGAGGAGGAAAGAGGGATATTGCTCGAAATCGGGGACAGTTCCTTGAAATCAGGGACAGTTGGGAGCTATGCAAATGGCAACCACCTCAATCTGTAACTGGCCTGTGCAGCAAGGAGGACATGGAAGGGCACATTTTTGTTTGTACTCTTCCAGTTATCCTACCTGCAGTTAAGAGTCAAGCTCACAAATGAACATTCAGAGCGGGAATACCCAAGACACATGTTTACATAAGGGGCCATGAAATACAAAAAGTTGTGTCTGTTTAGTATTCTGCAGACAGATTAAAAAGGGAAATCTTATTAAGTGTTAACTAATCCCTTTTAACAACAAGAGATACCCACAACCCCCCAGAAATCCAATTAAACCCAATTTAAGAAACACTACAGGCCAGCTAATCACTCTCATAAATACATTAAGTGTGTTATTAGAACCTCTGAATACCAGCCTGGCCACAACTTGGCAATGACTGGGCAATCAGTGAACGATGAGCTCAGTGCTGTCTGGAAAGAAATTTGTACTTTAAGACACAGAAAAAAAAAAGAAAAAGAAAAATCCAAAAAGCAAAAGGGCATCAAAAAAATCTTGGGAGGTACAGTAGTAATAATGAAAAGGTCATCCAATGGTGTAACAAATAAATTAGTTGTATGTTTTCCAGTGGGACCTCACAAACAACTAAACTCAATTTTGAATCACGTAAACCACTAACATGAATTGTACATGTCTTATACGCACAATGCTTCAGTTCTGTGTCCCCCCCTCCTCTTGGATTACACTGCTGCCTTATACACACACACACACACACACACACACACACAGCTCCGGCTCTCTGCCCTTCTCCCCTTGGATTGCACTGCTGCCTTACACACACACACTGCTCCGGCTCTCTGCCCTTCTCCCCTTGGATTGCACTGCTGCCTTATACACACACACACAGCTCTGGCTCTCTGCCCTTTTCCCCTTGGATTACACTGCTGCCTTATACACACATTCCTCCGGCTCTCTGCCCTTCTCCCCTTGGATTACACTGCTGCCTTATACACATACACACATTCCTCCGGCTCTCTGCCCTTCTCCCCTTGGATTACACTGCTGCCTTATACACACACACACATTGCTCTGGCTCTCTGCCCTTCTCCCCTTGGATTACACTGCTGCCTTATACACACACACATTGCTCTGGCTCTCTGCCCATTTCCCCTTGGATTACACTGCTGCCTTATACGCACACACACATTCCTCCGGCTCTCTGCCCTTCTCCCATTGGATTACACTGCTGCCTTATGCACACAAAAAAATGTGAGAGGAGAGGGAAGACCCGGCAGAGGAAGAAGACAGCGGAGAGAGGAGAACCAGCGGTGGAAGAAGACAGAGGAGAGAGGAGAGGGAAGACCTGGCAGAGGAAGAAGACACCAGAGAGAGGAGGACCGGCAGCGGTAGAAGACATCAGCGGAGAGAGCTCCTTGGCTCTTCATTGGATAGATTGATAGCAGTGCAACCATTGGCTCCCACTGCTGTCAATCAAATCCAATGACGCAGCCGCAGGGGGTGGGGATGAGTCACACACTCGGCATCTATGGATGCCGAGTGTATGACACAAGGGCGCGCCCGCCAGGTAACCCCCTCGGGAGAGAGCTTCCCAGAGGGGGTTATTGAATACGGGGAGGAGCTGCGAGAGCCACCAAGGGACCGCAGACGACGAGGATCGGGCCACTCTGTGCAAAACAAACTGCACAGTGGAGGCAAGAATGATATGTTTGTTATTTAAAAAAAAAAATATTATTATTCGGAGCCTGGAAGAATGCCTTCCAGGCTCCGATAAGCAGGTAACAGGGTGTAATCTCAGGTTTCACAGACTGTTAATGCACCCGTCTGCCTGTACCTCGTACGAGCAGGCAGTTACTGAATGATAGGAAGAATAAACTACCTAGAGCACTCTGGTAGTTCATTGAGAACTACAAGCCGCCAGCCGCAATGATTGACGGTACTTGTAGTTCTCCCATTCACAAAACTCTGAATGAAGGATGCGGACAGGTGGGCGGAGTCCCGGACAGCTGCTTTTTAATTTTATTTATCGTGACAGCAGGTGCAAGTAGTAGATACCTGGCTCGCTGTCACAACAGGAACTTGGGGGGGCATTGCTCAGTGACATGTTAAACCCTAAATATGGGTGTAACATGCTACTAAAGGTGAACTTATCCTTTAATGGTGGAGCATCAGAATTCCTTATACCTATACTTTTTATAGCTTTAGGATTCAGAAACCTTTAAAGCTGGGGGATTATCTTGACAGCCAGGGTGTTAACAGTCTCAGGATAAGTTAGCAATAGCAGGGTACACAAACCCCTCATTATCTTTCCATTTATACGGATTGGCAGCTGTGACGAAATAGCGCAGTTCTTAGTGCGGACGTTGAAATATATTACATCCATTGTACTATTGCGATAATCGCGGTGAGGGACCTGGTGTAGCGTGCCAGTAGCACATCACAGAGGCTTCCATACACCTCCAAACAAGTGTCTGTGTTGATATAAAAGCCAGCATACTGAATAAAAAGCTGTTAATTAGCGATTTAAGAATGGCATCATGGAACATGTCCTGAATTCACCTTTTTTTCCCGCAGGAGGATGGAACCTTTGCATATTTAATCTGCACGTCTCCTGAGTGTTCTATATCGCTACCCCAGAAGTATAAAGCCCAGCAGGAGCACGGAGCACAGCAAGAGTTAATATGAAATAAGTAAACACATTTAAGTGGGTCGCTGATATCCATGAAGGCTGAATGACACAACTAATGTCTAAATGCAAGGTATTTGTGCATGTAATATTCATGAGGGAGGCAGGGAGCACTGTGGGTGCTGCAGCTTCTCTGTGCACATCGGATAATTATGTGGGAGTAGATGACAGGTCCTGTTCTGACATCTCCCCGGTGGGAAGGTAAGTAGGTGCGCACTCCTGCGATGTCAGCCTCCGGTGTTTTCTTCTGTCACAGAGTATGGAAAATTAAAGGACCATCGTCACAAAATGGATACACCAACTAAAATCCTCCATAAGCCTTAATATAATAATATATACAACCTTCCATGGCTTCCAATGCCACCTCTACACCGACACCCAGATCTATCTCTCCACAACTCACCACCTCGATCTCCTCACAGATCTCAAACTTACTGAATGACATATCGGTATGGATGTCGCACCACTTTCTCAAACTCAATCTTTCTAAAACTGAGCTGGTTATATTTCCTCCATCCCCTCATGACTTTACCAATAAGATGAACAGCGCAACTATTGGTCCCTCCACACATGCCAGGGTGCGGGGTGTAATACTCGACTCTGACCTCTCCTTCAGCCCCCACATCCAATCATTGGCTTAATACTGCCACCTTAAAAAGAGGAAGTAAACCCTCTTTAAAAAAAAAAAAAACACCCTGCAAGACAAAGGCATAATGAGCTATTATGCATAGCATACTAGCTTTTATAAAATTACTTACCCGAGATCGAAGCCCACACAGCGGTCCTCGGGTCACCTCCTCTGTCACCGCCATGATCCCCGGAGTGACTTCTGGGTATCGCTGCTCCGGCGTTGTGACTGGTCGGAGCAGTGATGATGTCACTTCCATGCATGCCGCCACCAACGGCATGATCGCCGTTAGAAGCAGCACGCTCAGTGCGCCTGATGTCTATGTCTATGGCGCATGCACCGTAGACATCAGTGTCGCTATTTCTGCAAAGATCTCCTAAACCTTTTAGGTTTGGGAGATATTTGTTGCACCTACAGGTAAGCCTTAATCTAGGTTTACCTGTAGGTTAAAGTGGTTGCAGTGGGTTTACAACCACTCCACAACATCTCCAGAATTCGGCCCTTCCTGACTAATGACACCACAAAGCAACTTATTCACTCCTAGAGACTACTGCAACTCTCTCCTTAATGGCCTACCCTTACGCGGGCTATCCCCTTCAGTCTATTATGAATGCTGATACTAGACTAATACACTTCACTAATCTGTGACTGCTACCCCTCTCTGCCAATCACTTCACCGACTTCCCCTACCCCCACCGTAAAGAATTCAAAACACTAACCACTTCATACAAGGCCATTCACAACATCGCCCCTATCTACATCGCCAACCTCATCTGCAGATATCACCCAAATCGTACCCTCCGCTCCTCCCAGGACCTCCTGCTCTCTATATCCCTTGTAACCTACTTCCATGCTTGCTTCCAGGACTTCTCCAGAGGCTCTAGCATCCTCTGGAACTCCCTGCCCCAGTATGTCCGATCAGCCCCTACCCTGTCCACCTTTAGGAGATCCCTGAAATCTAACTTATTCAGGGAAGCCTGACCCACACCCGCCTAACAACTGTCCCAGAGCCACCCCCATCAAATCATTCCCTGCATCTTTTACATTTTGTACCATCACCCCTCCCTTTAGACTGTAGGCCCTCTTGTATTAAAGTGGACCTAATTTAACACTCATTTTTCCCCTTTCTCCATTCTCACTCACATTTGGAAATGTTAAACGAATAGAGTTTTATTGCTCTTCCGTCTTTCTCATCTAGGCTAGAATGACGCTAGCCATTCCTACTAGATCACTATGGTAGTTCTGCACACATGCGGGTTTCCCGAAAGTGTGTGTGTAGCACTACCCCCAAAGGAGCCGCTGGTTGATTTGTTGGGTCCCGCACGTTACATTAATCTTTCGTTGTCTAGGGGTGTGGTGCAGGAAACAAAGCAGTGAGCGGAGGTCCAGACATTCAATAAAGTTTTCCAAGGCTTTATTTCCAGGCCAACACAGCCAACATCAACTTCAGTTAGGAAGAAAAAGGTTGACGAGAGTAATGGGGTGAACTTGCAGTGTCAGGCCTGGATGTGGATGGGCAATCCAGCCCTTGATAGCATCAATCTGATGGATGATTAGGGCGAATCCTTCCAATGGACTCCAGCCCGGGTCACCGGGAGACAGTAGTGCGTACCTGTAACTCCCGGTCGCCAGATCGGCACTCAGCCTGAAATCCAGTTGAGGCTTGATGAAGCCTGCAAGCTTGGCCAGGAGGGCCACGCCGGCGGGGCCCATAGGTGCGCACACCCTGAAGGTGGATGCCGCACCCAGCACCGGGACCCCGCAAAGTTTTAGAACACATGACACCTGTCACAGATATACGCCTCCCCAGCATGCCCTGCGAGGGAGGAACTCCTCTCATTGGCTGCTGAGGAAGACCTGCTCTGCCAGAAACCCCGCTGGCACCAACTGCTGGCCGGGAATGATACTACATCCCTAGAATGCAGTCTGGCCCAGGAGACCTTCCTGGAGCGACAGAGGCCATAATTTAAATCCAGAACAACAAAAAGCTCACGAATAGGTAAAAGCAACATAGCTAACAAGGCTCAGAACCGAGATTCCAACTAATTCTGTTGCCAAAAAAAAGCGTATGTGCATTGCCATACGATGAAAGTAAGGGGGCGCTACATGTGCGAAAATGGGATGGTATGGAAAACTTAAAGCCAAGATCCCTGGCCCTTCCTTACCTCCCTGGGTGTGTGCATATGTACCACAGGGCTCTACTAAAGGCAGACACACTGTTTGTAAGTTGGAGCTGGAGCAGAACAACAAGCTGGGAGATGTCAGCTGGTCTTGTACTGGTGGAGCTGGAGCTGGGATGTGTAATGGTGGAGGAGCTGGGATGTGTAATGGTGGAGCTGGAATGTGATGGAGCTGGGATGTGACTGGTGGAGCTGGGATGTGTACTGGTGGAGCTGGGATGTGTACTGGTGGAGTTGTTTGTGGAGCTGGAAAATGCAGCTGGAGCTGGGATGTGTAATGGTGGAGCTGGGATGTGCATTTAGCTGGGATGTGTATGTGCTGGGATGTGAACTGGTGGAGCTGGGATGTGTAAATTAAGCTGGGATGTGTAAGCTGGAGCTGGGATTGAATGGTCGACTGGAGCTGGGATGTGTAATGGTGGAGCTGGGATGTGTACTGGTGGAGCTGGATGTGTACTTGGAGCTGGGATGTGTACTGGTGGAGCTGGATGTGTACTGGTGGAGCTGCAAATGTGTTGGAGCTGGGATGTGTATGGTGGAGCTGGGGCTGGGATGTGTACTGGTGGAGCTGGGATGTGTACTGGTGGAGCTGGGGCTGGGATGTGTAATGGTGGAGCTGGGAAAAGCTGGGATGTGTAATGGTGGAGCTGGGATGTGTACTGGTGGAGCTGGGGCATCTGGGATGTGTAATGGTGGAGCTGGGATGTGTTGGAGCTCTGATAAGGGTTGGGATGGCTGATGTTGGGGGAGCAGTTCTAAAATATACACCATTGCCGGAATTGTATAAATCCAATAGCAAACCTAACTTCAGTTTCAGAGTAAGAGCACTTGAATCTGGTGCACCACCACCATGCAGGAAATTGGCGAGTGCCATTTATATGAATTTGTTCTGGGAAGCACTGATTAAGCAGGAACATAGATAATTTACCCAGTTTCGGCATGTGCCAGTCATTGCTGATGTTCCTCAAAGTGACTTGAATCTCATGCACATGTACAATTAGCAGCTCCAGTGTGCCGAGGTGCAAAATCCCCTCTGCTTTCTGGCACCCAGGGAGCCACTCGTGCCACACACAGCCCCCAATGTAAGTAAATGGCCATACACACATGCACGGTAGGCACCAATGGAGAAGCCAATAGCATTTATCTGAACACAGACACGTAGGTCATTTCCTTGCATTGGCAGAAATGTGTGGCACCCTTGGCCCCAGAAAGCACAGGGGATTTTACGCCTCAGCACAAAGGAGTTGCTCTTTAGCGCACATCTACTGTCCATGAGCATCTTTAGCGCACATCTATCCATAAGCATCTTTAGCGCATATCAACTGACCATGAGCATCTTTAGCGCATATCAACTGACCATGAGCATCTTTAGCGCATATCAACTGACCATGAGCACCTTTAGCGCACATCTACTATCCATGAGCATCTTTAGAGCACATCTACTATCCATGAGCATCGCTAGCGCACATCTATCCATGAGCATCGCTAGCGCACATCTATCCATGAGCATCGCTAGCGCACATCAACTGACCACGAGCACCTTTAGCGCACATCAACTGACCACGAGCACCTTTAGCGCACATCTACTATCCACGAGCACCTTTAGCGCACATCTACTATACACAAGCATCTTTAGAATGTGCATAAATGCAAGCATCACTAATCAAATATTTACAAAGCCTTTCTATGGGTTTAGTAGTTTTCCAAAAAGGAAGAAATCATTTGTTAATTTTTATTCTAACCCATGCTGTAAGGCTGTGCAGACAGGTTCCTCCTGTATACAGTCACTGGGCTCTGTATGAAATCTCATTAGTGGAAGCTGCTCCATCATCAGTATTCATGGAAAGCCTGAAGATGTGCGGATCACATCCTGCTTTGATCTCACTCAGGAAGCACCATATATACAGCGGAAACCATGCCAGCTACAGATTTGGCTAATGAACATAGAAATGGCAGGAATCAGTCGCTGCATATTGCCAATCATAAGCTGCTGAGGCATTCCCCACCCTGGAACCACATATAATCAAGGAGCGTGTATACATGCGGCTGTGAAGCGAGGAATGCCTTGGCTGCTCATCATTGGTGGTCCATTTGGTGACAAATTCCTAGCAGGATAGCTCAGGTGGGTTCATACTAATATTTGAACAAGCCTAGCCTTTTTTCAAATTTCATCCAATCTCGGAAATCTTTAGAACCCAACTCCAGATGTAATTTTCCGATAAAAGTCATAACCCCTCTCCAGCCTATCAGTTTTTAAAAATAAGGTTTAGGCTAGTAAGTTGTTGCTGCTACTACAGTGACAACAGCAATTTTTATGGCTCTGCAATGCTGCCATTCACAGAATCTATAGCGACAGCATCAGCCATGAGCTTGTATTCAACCCCTGAATACCAAGCCGATTATTAACATACCTTGGAAAACAAGAGGTTAAAGTGCTTGTAAAGGTTGAAGGATTTTTGTACACCTGTTTGCTTCTCCCCCCACAGCCCCACCTAATACTCACCTGAGCCCCATCTGGATCCAGCGATGTGCACATGAGCTTCGGCTGTCCCAGGTCTCTTTCCTCATTGGCTAAGACACAGTCATTGGCTCCCACTGCTGTCAATCACAGCCTTATGGATGCATAGAGCGGGGCCCGGAAGAGAAATCGGACCAGTGCCCCCTATTGCAAGGGGCTTGTTATTTAGGGCACTGGTGAAGGGGGCATGCGAGAAGATGACAGAGCTGCTCTGTGCTAAACCATTGCACACAGCAGGAAAGTATAAAAAAAAAAAAAAAAATTTTTGAAACCTTTAATATAACTTTAACCACTTTAGTCCCAGAATAATTTACCCCCTTCTTGACCAGGCCATACGGCACTGCGTCACTTTAAACAATTGCGAGGTTGCGCGATGTTGCACTGAAACAAAATACACAGACAAAAGCACAGCTTTTTCTTCGGAATAACAAAAGGTTGGAATCTGCAACAAAGTTTGTTAAAATCCTTGTAATGTACATAGATCACCCAGGACGGGAAATTTTTAAAGTGGAGTTGCCCTTTAACCACATGCCGCCCGCTGACGTTTGACAGCGGCAGAGTGGCTCCCCTGCTGAAATCTGCAGCCGCTTTAAGGGGTATAGGGGACCCCCGCACGCCGCTGCGTTACTGAGGAGCCGATGCGCGTGCCCGGCGGCCACGATGTCCGCCGGGCACCTGCGATCGCTTGTGACAGAGTAGGAAATTCAGAACGTGGATCTGTGTGTGTAAATACACAAATCCACGTCCTGTCAGGGTAGAGGAGACAGATTGTGTGTTCCTAGTATATAGGAACACCAATCGGTCTCCTCCTCCTGTCAGCCCCATCCCCCCGCAGTTACAACACACAGTGAGGGAACACATTTAACCCCTTCATCACCAGCGTTAACCTCTTCCCTGTCAGTGACGTTTATACAGTAATCCGTGGCTATTTATAGCACCGATTGCTGTATAGATGTCAATGGATTAAAAAAAATGTCCGATCTGTCCGCTGCAATGTCGCAGTCCTCAATCGCAGATCGCTGCCATCACTAGTAAAAAAAATAAAAAATAAAACGATAAATCAAAAACATATTTACCAAAAATATGTAGAAGATTACATATCGGTCTAAATTGAGGAACAAATGTGTTAATAAAATAAAAAAATGTGGATATTATAGCAAAAAGTAAAAAAATTGTGTCCCCCCCCCCCCCCCCCCCCCCTCAAAATTGTCACTATATTTTAGTTTATAGCGCAAAAATTTAAAAAAACGCAGAGGTGATCAAATGCCACCAAAAGAAAGCTCTGTGTGAAAAAAAAAAAGATATACATTTTTGTTTTGGTACAGCAATGCATGACTGCACAATTGTCAGTTAAACTAGCGCAGTGTCGCATAGCAAAAAAAAATGGCCTGGTCATGAAGGGGGTAAAACTTTTCAGAGCCGAGGTGGTTAAATCCCTGTCCTGTCCAGGATTACATATCCCACAAGGCATTGCTGCTCACACAAAGGTCTCGGGCACTTACTGACATGTGTGCAGGCAATGCTGTATCTCGGCCTAGGCGGGGCAGCACGAAAAGAGCCCCCACGGCTTGCGCTAAACTTTTAGTGTAGCGCCAGTCTTGGGGAAGACTGGGTCGGGAGGCCAATTGGTCTAGTGCCCCCATAAAGTGGCCACACTACTGCTGGTATAATAATTCTGGCAGGGCCACCATCAGGAGGGGACAGCCCATACACATGGAGGCTAGGTCGGCAGACCCAAACCAATGAGTTGTTGTGGGTGGCATTCCGCAACTGTGGGGGGTGCTTTGCGTCGATTTTAGTTTTGACTGTTCTATCATAACAGTGGACCTCTCACCTGAGATGTCATGTCGGGAGGCTAAAAACTGTCAGGAAGTCAGCCGACGGGCTCCATAACAAAACAGGAAGTGAGTAAATCCCTGAAAATTAAAGTGGATGTAAACCCAAAAAAAAATTTTTATGTCACAATGTAGAGTATAAGATTTTCTATCATCTGTGTCCTGTCTTGCCACACAGACTTAATCCAGCTCTGATCAATCCACTTTTATTGATCAGTGAAATTAACAGACTTCCAGATAAAAACCTGTCTAAATAAAAAGTCCGTTCCTCTCTCCTTGCTTTGAGTGACAGTTTATTTACATATCTAGCTTGGACATGTTTATCATATGTTATGTTTATCAAAATATGAGGTGATTCAAAGTTCATTGTATATTACCAGGATGTGTTATGTGGGGGAGGGGTGGATTTCTCACTTTTTATACTTTGGATCACCTCATATTATGATAAACATAACATACATATGATAAACATGTACAAGCTAGATATGTAAATAACCTCTCACTCAAAGCAAGGAGAGAGGAACGGACTTTTTTTTTTTTTCAAAATTCTTTATTTACACACACCAAAGAGCGTCTCACATGGATCACAACAATATTCAGAAACAGCATTATGCATAGATGTAAATACAAACAAGGTGTAGTCATAAGTAAATATACTGTTACTAAGGGTAAATAAGATATCCCATAGATCATCGCATTGCGGTAACAACTACCCTGTACAGGTAGTACTTCTGCAAGCATCGCAGTGGTAGCATTCAATGTCCCATGGTATTTGGCGTGTAATCAGGGATCCGCGGATCCGCTCGCCTTTTCCTAATATTCTAAGGGATAGCAAGAGTGGAGAAAGAGGAGGGACAGCAGATAGGAGTAACTTCCCAGGCGTATCCTGAGAAGTCAGAGAATGGAGCCGCCCCGTGGGGGGAAATCCCGGCCGGGGGGGCGTGTAGAGGGGGGGGGGGTTGGGAGCACCCGCGAGCATGGATTCACATGTCTAAGGGTCCTGACTGTGTTGCGTTTGGTCCAGTGTATCATCCCTTAAGCTAATAGGGACAGAAGGGGTAGACCCCGGGGGTCCGGTCGGATTCCTGAGATTAGGAACGGACTTTTTATTTTGAAAGGTTTTTATCTGGAAGGCTGTTCATTTTCACTGAATAAAAGAGGATTGATCAGAGCTGGATTAACTCTGTGTGGCAAGACTGGGCACAGATGATAGGAAATCCTTTACATCAGGGGTGCCCAACCTTTTGAAGAGCAAGGGCCACTAAAGCAACTTGGTAACCAGTCGCGGGCCACAATGAGTAGAGTGGAGGGATGACCGGTGATGGCTACTCTATAGGCCCTCAGATCTGCTCAGATGGAAGGGGACAAATTCCCTTATGTTTTTCGGATTCGAGGTAGGTTGGCGTAAATGGACATCTATCACTCTATAGAGGAGAATTGAGGGTCCCATTTGGTCGGGCTGATCGTGTGAAAAGGGCCCAAGACCGTAAGACTGATGTGCTGCGGTTTACCCACACCATGGGTGCAGTGTAGGGCACCTGTGTCTATCCTGTGGGTTAGCTGAACTTTACCATAGACATCGCCTATGGGAAAAGCCAGCACTGTAGAGGAAGCATCGGCTTATGGGGCTCTGCTCCACAGCCGCTTTTTTCCTCTACTACCAGCTTCATTCACAACACTGATGCTGTGGTATGGAAGGTCAGCAACCTGTAATCTAAGCTTGCAAACCCACCATTCCAGAGCAGGAGGTCGCAGGCCACATCAGAGGGCTCCGCAGGCCACATGTGGCCCCCGGGCCACTGGTTGGTCACCCCTGCTCTACATTGTGACATCAAATTTTTGGGGTTTACATCCACTTTAAAAAGACTCTATTGCCCCCCCCCCCCCCCAAGGCCCTCGAACTAGTGTCCCCACTAGAAAATGTCAGGCCAGGTCTTAAATGAGGGTATGGCCTTGACAGGAAAAGGTGGGAAGGGGTGGATCATATTTTAATAAGGGGGTGTATGAGTTTGGTGAGGCCTAGGGCAGCACAAAACCTAAATACACCATCGTGTGGAGGGTGTACTGATGTGTGTCACAGTGTGTGTGTGTAAACTGACATGTATGGATGGTGTACTGAGCTGCATGTGTGCTGCACTGTATGCAGGCCAAGTAATCGGCTGACCAACTAATCGATTATAAAAAATATTTGACAATCATTTTCATAATCAATTATGCCGATTAGTTGTTCCTAGTTCTATACACCATCTGTGTACACAACACCTCCAGGCTGCCCTATTGCATTTTAGCTGGACGGGTTGGGTAAGAAGTTCCAGAGGATGGGAGAGGCTCCAGAGAAGTCCTGAAGGGGAGCATGACAGGAGGTGATAAGGGAGCTACAGACCAGGAGATCTTGTAGAAAGTGTTGGTTGATGGTTTAGACAAGGTTGGTGCTCGGGCAAAGTTTTGTATGTCATTCGTTCTTTTAATTGTATTATTTGGGCACGTGGAAGCCAGTGGAGGGATTGTCAGAGAGAGGCAGCGGACACAAAACCGTTGGGAAGGTGGATGGATAGCAGCAGTCTTCATAACAGACTGTACGGGATAGTCTGTGTAAAGAAGCCAAATGAGGGGGAAGTTGCAGCAGTTGAGATGGGGGGCAATCAGAAAGTGAATTAGCTTGGTGGGGTCACTAGTTAAGGGGGGCCGTAGTCTGGAAATGTCACAGAGATGAAGATTTGGCTAGAGATTGGATGTGGGCCCAAAAGAGGAGGTCACAACTATTACCTGCTGCAGTAATGTGAAGGAATGCAAAAACAAAATATAAAAAAACGGTATTATTGTTTAATATCAGTAATAACAGGCAGCAATGACTCCTATTACTGCCTAGGTTGTCACTGACTTTTTACAAAAATTGTAGAATTTCTTGCAGGGCTTCACAAAAAACCTTTGTAAGATGCTTGTGTTTATTTAGACAGCAGGGAAAACATATTGCACGAACCCAAGCAGAACCGCCTGCACAGCAGAAAGCTGCACAACAATCGCTCTTGAAATAAGGCACATGCTCTACTGGAAGAGAGCACTGCCCCCTGGCTGCAATATGACACAATTACATGACTGAACAGTATATAAAAAACCCTCAGCTCACACCTCCTCCACAGCAATAATACAATATGTTTATTCCTGGAATTAGAAAACCATTTCAGTTTAAAACAGACCTGTACAGAAAAAAAAAACTGTTACAGTAAAACCTTGGATTGCAAGCATAATTCGTTCTACAACCATTTACTCATAGGTTCTTCAGTTTATAGTCCATATAAAAAGATTATAGCAATGTGACCAGGTTGTGTAACCATAAAATGTCCATCTACAAATGGAAGCCTCCACAAAGCAAAATCCAGCAGGAGCTACAGAGTATAAAAGAGAAGAGAGGCGCCTCTAAGTGTAGCAATATGTTGCTAAATGTTGTACCTTCATTGAAGGGGTTGTAAAGGTTCGTTTATTTTCTAAATAGGTCCCTTTAAGCTAGTGCATTGTTGGTTCACCTACCTTTTCCTTCGATTTCCCTTCTAAATGTTATTTTTTTTTCTTTATCTGAATTTCTCACTTCCTGTTCCTCCACAGTTCCTTGCCCCCATCGTTCGAGCCGTTCTGGCAGGGGGTTAGTCATCGTGTTGCCCCCTCCCTTGGGACTACATCCCCACTGTGAACACAGTGTCTTCCTGCAGAGATGTAGTCCCAAGGGAGGGGGCAAGCAAGCCAACTAACCCCCAGAACACAGTGTGGGTCACATGACTCAAAAAGAGCATAAAAAATGCAACACGGCTGCGGTATTGCTGCATTTTCAATGCATTTTAACAGGGAGGAGCGTTTTTTTTTTTTACCAAGAATACGGCAAGCAACATTTTTTAACACCACAATGGAAGTGCAACGAACCAGTGTGAAGACATACATAGAATTTAAAGGGATAGATAGATAGATAGATAGATAGATAGATAGATAGATAGATAGATAGATAGATAGATAGATAGATAGATAGATAGATAGATAATCTCAATTTCTTCATCAATTTAGCCCAACATGTATTCTGGTAAAAAAAATACCAATAAGCGTACATTGATTGGTTTGTGCAAAAAAGTTATAGCGTCTACAAACTATGGGATATTTTTTTTTTTTTTTACTAGTTGTGACAGCGATCAGCAACTTATAGCGGGACTGCAATATTGTGGCTGCCAATCTGACACTAACACCCTGTGGGAACCAGTGAAACCAATACAGTGCTAAAAATATACACCGTCACTGTACTAATGACACTGGCAGGTAGGGGTCAACATCACAGGCGATCAAAAGGGTTAAATGTGTTCCTAGGGAGTGCTTACTAACTGTGGGAGGAGGTGCTTTGACCGGGGGAAGGTAAAGTTCTGTGTGTTTCTGCTTAGCAGAAACACAGGATCAGTACATTCCTCTCTCACAGAACAATGGTCTGCCTTGTTTACATAGGTAGACCGCTGTTCTGCCGGACCCGCCGATTGGCTCCTGTTGTGTCCAATCACAGCGGCTCACCGTTGCCACATCCGCCCTAGACAGCAGGAAGCGAGATGTCTTTTTTTACTATAGCTCCACTTTATCTAAAAAAGGTTCATGGCATAGATATCAATTTTTATGCTTTTTATGGATGCTAATTTACCAATACAATAAAGTCCCACTCTAATCTTTGCGTGGAGAATGGAAACGCCAGTCTACAAGTTCTGTAGACAGTTTCTAAGCTCCTGGGGGGTCATTTTAAGGAGAAACCTGGGCTCATTATGTTACGTTACTCCACAAAGCAGACAGCCATGTATAGTGGCCCACCAGACTTTAATGTACACAATACAAGCAAAGCACAGATCAGAACTGTGCGACTTTATTGGACAGTGTGACTGTCAGGACAACAGACACGAAGGAACCAGAAGGAAATTTTTTTTATTTTTTATATCTTATGTGACCAGCATGCATAGAACCTTAGGCCATGTACACACGATCGAATTTGTCCGCTGAAAACGGTCCGATGGACCGTTTTAGCAGACAAATCCGATCGTGTGTACGGGCTAGCGGACAGGTTTGTCCATCGGACAAATTTCAAAGCATGCTTTGAAATTTGTCCGCTACAAACCTGTCCGTCGGATATGTCCGCTGGTTAGTACGGGAAACCAGCGGACATATCCTCCCGCACATGCGTCGTATCCTGTGAATGGATCCGACGCATGCGCGCGGAAGTGTTTACTTCCTGGTGCGTGACGTAGCGGTGACGTGGCGGCGTCAACGTCACCGCCGCGTCACCACGCTGTCTGCCGGCGGGGATTTTGATCCGATGGTGTGTACACGCCATTGGACCGAAATCCGATGAGACATGTCCGCTCTAAACTGTCCGTCGGACAAGTTTGAGCGGACATATTTCATCGTGTGTACGAGGCCTTAGTGTTTACTACTCACTACTGGGTGCATTGATCTACATTTTGTCAAAGACCATGAATAGCACAGGCTTTCCAAAACCCAATTCAATGCGTGTAAAACGTATGCCAGCACAGATCTTCTGTGTGCATGCACTCTGCTGAATGCTGTCTGGAGACCCATAAGGAATGCTAGAGCCCATTCTAACTGCTGTGGCCAATGACAGAATGATGTACTAAATCAACATGAATGATAGGGGCCCTTACTGAGCACTGCAGCTGCCACACATCACTCCACATGCATTCATTTCTTTCTTCAGGCAAAATCTCATTTTCTTATGAAGGCCTTTCAAAAAGATAAAAAGAAAAGCAATATACCAGGTCTTAATATTTTCCTATGAGCCTAATTAACCCATTCATCTGAGCTAGATAATTGCTCAATGAACACAGCTGCTGAGAATGAAATGTATTCATAGATACACCAATCGGCCACAACATTATGACCACCGACGGGTAACATGAACAACATTGATTATCTTGTTACAATGGAATTTGAACGTTGGTGGGATATGTTGGCAGCAAGCGAACATGTTGTCCCTAAAGTTGACGTGTGGACAGCAGAGAAAAATGGGTAAGCAAAAGGATCTGAGTGCCATATTGTAGTGGGTAGAAGACAGCTGGGTCAGAGCATCTCAAACTGCAGCTCTTGTGCAATGTTCCCAGTCTGCAGTGGTTAGGACCTACCAAAGTGGTCCAAGGAAGGGAAACCGGTAAAGTCTCCTTGATGCACGAAGACGAAGGTGGCCGAGTAGTCTGATACAACAGAAGTACTACTGTAGCTTAAATTGCTAAAAATAAGCAGTCCAGCCTGAGCTCATCTGGCTGGGCTTTCTCAGGCTGTACAATTCAGGCTAATATGAGAATCACAATTGTTTTGCTTAGTAGATAGATGACGATTCTCGCGGCATAACATCATGTTTCACACAAATTTTTATTTTTTTAAATGGGCTAACTTTACTGTTTCGTGTTTTTTTTTTTTTTTATTCATTGAAGTGCATTTTTCCCCAAAAATTATATTTAAAAGACCGCTGAGCAAATACAGTGTGACATACAATTTTGCAGCAATTGCCATTTTATTCCCTAGGGTCTCTGCTAAAATATATATAAATGTTTAGGGGTTCCAAGTAATTTTCTAGCAAAAAATATTGATTTTAACTTATGTCGCAAAAATATTTGGCCTTTAAAAGGGGTTGTAAAGGTTTGTTTTTTTATTTTCTAAATGGTTCATTTAACCACTTGCTTACTGGGCACATAAACCCCCTTCGTGCCCAGGCGAAATTTCAGCTTCAGGCACTGCGTCGCTTTAACTGACATTTGCGCGGTCGTGCGATGTGGCTCCCAAACAAAATTGACGTCCTTTTTTTCCCCACAAATAGAGCTTGATTTTGGTGGTATTTGATCACCTCTGCGGTTTTTATTTTTTGCGCTATAAACAAAAAAAGAGCGACAATTTAAAAAATATATATATATTTTTTTTACTTGTTGCTATAATAAATATCCCAATTTTTTTTTAAAAAAAAATATTTTTTCTCAGTTAAGGCCGATACGTATTTTTCGACGTATTTTTGTAAAAAAAAAAAATCACAATAAGCGACTGGTTTGCGCAAAAGTTATGGCGCCTACAAAATGGGGAACAGAATTATGATTTTTTTTATTATGATTTTTTTTACTAGTAATGGCGACGATCTGCGATTTTTACTGGGACTGCGATATTGCAGCGGACTTATCGGACACTTTTGACACAAATTTGGGACCATTCACATTCATACAGCGATCAGTGCTATAAAAATGCACTAATTACTGTATAAATGTGACTGGCAGGGAAGGGGTTAACACTAGGGGTTGAGGAAGGGGTTAAATGTGTATCCTGGGTGTGTTTTAACTGTGTGGGGGGAGGGGGGTGACTGGGGGAGGTGACCGATGCTGTGTCCCTATGTACAAGAGACACAGATCGGTCTCCTCTCCTCTGACAGCACGTGGAGCTCTGTGTTTACACACAGAGCTCCACGTCCCTGCTGTCATCTGCTCGTGTTCCCGTCGATCGCATGTACCCGACAGACATCGCGGCCACCAGGTACATGCATCGGATCCTCAGCGATGGGACAGTGTTTACCCGCGGCGCGCCACCCAGTGGCGCGCACAGGTAATGCACTTTAAATCACGTCCAAAGACGTCTAGTTGGCGCCTCAGGTCCGCGCTGTCTACGTATTTTGTCAATAGCGCAGGTCTGGAGTGGTTAAGCTAGTGCATTGTTGGTTCACTTACCTTTTCCTTCCATTTCCCTTCTAAATGTTTTTTTTTCTTTGTCTGAATTTCTCACTTCCTGTTCCTCCTCAGTAAGCTGTTCTGGCTGACAAATCCCCATGGATGATGGGGGGAAAGCCTACTGAGGAGAAACAGGAAGTGAGAAATTCAGACAAAGAAAAAAAACATTTAGAAGGGAAATGGAAGGAAAAGGTAAGTGAACCAACAATGCACTAGCTTAAGGGAACTAATTTAGAAAATTAAAAACGAACCTTTACAACCACTTTAAGAAACAAGTGTCAGAAAAAGATTTGGACTTTAAGTGGTTAAACTTCCTGCATTTACACACAGGTTTGCTCTAAGAAGGAAGTTACAAAGTTTCATGTTGTTACAAACTTGGCAGCCTGAACAATTTTTTTTCTTTACACACAGAAGTTTATCCCTTTGATCCAAGGAGGAAGCATTAGTTACAATGTTTCCTGTTCAAAAGTTGGCAGAATGCCCGGATATTTTCTTTTGACAGCTGAGTGAGCAGAGAAGTCTCTCCACCAGTTATATGAAAGAATCGGCAAACTCTGCATTGGAGATCGTCAGGGGGGTTGAATCAAGATCACGATTTTTTAAGGATTAATTGGGCAGGTCACAGGAGTGCAATTAGTTTTGCACCCCTGTGACCCGTTTTCAGAGAGCGGTCTGAAGTCTGCTCTCTGCTGAAATCACCAAGATCAGTCCAGGCACGTATTTTTGAATATGATCAGGTGTTCTTAACTAGCCTTGCAGGATAAAATGTCATTTTTGCATGTGTGCGCTATAATCTGTTTTGTACCGATTTGGCCTCCAAATCTCAATGCAATTAAGCATCTGTGGGATGCACTGGAAAAAAAAAAAAGTTCCATTGAGGCCCCACCTTGTAACTTACAGGACAAAGGCCTGATTCACACTTATGCAGTTTGCATATTGCAGGTGCATTTTGTGTTTTTCAATACATGCTTTTCATCCATTAACCACTTAGGGACCGCCGCACGACTATTAACGTCCACAGAATGGCACGTACAGGCACATGGGCGTACATGTACGTCCTATTTTGGAAATAAGACACCCCAAGCTATTTGCTGAGAGTCCATGGAATATTTTTTTTTTTTGCCCCAAGTGATTGAATAATGACCAAAAAAATAAAACATTTTGATTTCACTCACACAAATCTTGAAGGCGGTGCTTGGTTTTCGGGGTCCCGTACGCGGCTAGGCTCCCAAAAAGTCCCACACATGTGGTATGTCCGTACTCAGGAGAAGCAGCATAATGTATTCTGGGGTGCAATTCCACATATAACCATGGCATGTGTGAGAAATATATCATTTAGTGACAACTTTGTGCAAAAAAAAAATCAGTTTGTCTTATTCCCGCAACTTGTGTCAAAATATAAAATATTCCATGGACTCGACATGCCTCTCAGCAAATAGCTTGGGCTTTCTACTTTCCAAAATGGGGTCATTTGGGGGGGTTTTGTGCTATTTTGGCATTTTATGGCCTCCAAAACTGTGATAGGTAGTGAGGGGTGAAATCAAAAATTTGCGCCCTTAGAAATGCGGACGGTGGTGATTGGTTTTCGGGGTCCCGTACGCGTGGTATCCCCGTACTCAGGAGAAGCAGCAGAATGTATTTTGGGGTGCAATTCCACATATAACCATGGCATGTGTGAGAAATATACCATTTAATGACAACTTTTTGTAGTTTTTTTTTTTTTTTTGTCATTCAATCACTTGGGACAATAAAAAATATTCAATGGACTCACCATGCCTCTCAGCAGTTTTCTTGGAGTGTCTACTTTCCAAAATGGGGTCATTTGGGGGGGGGGGGGGTTTTGTACTGCCCTGCCATTTAAGCACCTCAAGAAATGAGATAGGCAGTCATAAAATAAAAGCTGTGTAAATTCCAGAAAATGTACCCTAGTTTGTAGACGCTATAACTTTTGCGAAAACCAATAAATATACGCTTATTGCGATTTTTTTTAACTAAAGACATGTGGCTGAATTACATTTTGGCCTAAATGTTTGACTAAAATTTAGTTTATTCGATATTTTTTACCTTTTGTTATAAGAAAAATAATTTTTCAAAATTTACGGTCTTTACGTTTATATCGCAACAAATAAAAATCAGAGGCAATCAAATACCATGAAAAGAAAGCTCTATTTGTGGGAAGAAAAGGACGCAAATTTAGTTTCGGTACAACATTGCAATTACCAGTTAACTGGTTAAGGACCGCCACATGTACATTTACGTCGGCAGAATGGCACCGACAGGCACATCAACGTATATATACGTTGGTGCCTTGAGGGGGTCCGGGGACCCCCCCCCCCCCCCATACATACAGCGGTCCCTGTAGCTGGCCGAGCAATCCGGGATGAGGGGGCGGATATCCGTTTTTGTCCGCCCCCTCCGGATCGCTCTCAGCCAATCCGCGCGCCCCCGCCCTGTCACTTCCTCCTCCTGTGTAAACACAGGAAGGAGGAAGCGATGTGATCTCTCCTTCAGCGTTTTTTTCAACCACTGCTGAGGAGAGATCACATCGTACAGTAAGTCTACACTAACACTACACTGACACACTACGCATAGTCACATTAACCCCTTGCGATCGCCCCCCTCCCCCCTGAATGCAGTAATCATACATGTATGATTACTGTATTTAGTGTCAGTGTGACAGTCAGTTAGTGTTAGGTTCAGGGTAGCCCCCGTACCCCCCCTAATAAAGTTTTAACCCCTTGATCACCACCCTAGTTAACCCTTTCACTCCCTATTGCCAGCGTCACTAAGCGATCATTTTTCTGATTGCTGTATTAGTGTCGCTGTTCCCGCTAGGTAGCGAATTTTTTTTTTTATTGCGATTTTTTTTTTACTAAAGACATGTGGCTAAATAAATTTTGGCCTAAATGTTTGACTAAAATTTAGTTTATTTGATTTTTCTTATAACAAAAAGTAAAAAATATTTGTTTTATTTTTTTCAAAAATTTCGCTCTATTTTTGTATATAGCGCAAAAAATAAAAATCGCAGAGGCGATCAAATACCACCAAAAGAAATCTCTATTTGTGGGAAGAAAAGGACGCAAATTTTGTTTGGGAGCCATGTCGCACGACCGCGCAATTGTCAGTTAAAGCGACACAGTGCCGAATCGCAAAAAGGGGCAAGGTCATTTACCTGCATTTTGGTCCGGGTCTTAAGTGGTTAAAGCAGCGCAGTGCCAAATTGTAAAAACACCTCTGGGCATTTAGCAGCATATTGGTCCGGGACTTAAGTGGTTAAAGTCTATGGAACCAAAAACCATAAAAAAGTCCTTGGCCCTTTCCATAAAACGCATAGATGTGAACTACATCCATAAGAAATCTATATGGACATTTAGAACAGCTTACTGAACACCTTACTGAGGAGGAACAGGAAGTGAGAAATTCAGTCAAAGAAAAAAAAAACATTTAGAAGGGAAATTGAAGGAAAAGGTAAGTGAACCAACAATGCACTAACTTAAAGTAAAGTATTCTATTTAGAAAATAAAAAAACAAACCTTTAAGTATAGATCTATTAGAACATAGAAGTAGAAAGATACATTGACAGATGGACTGACTGGTGGATTTAATTTTATATTCAATTCTATAAAAAATTGCCAGGGACAAACTTTAACCGTTTCTGTAACTAATCAAATTATTTACTTTAGAACAATCCATTTTATCGTGCCACAGCCATCTGGCACATCTGTTCTCCATTAACCTCAATATTACAGTTATAAAATACGCTCCCTATTTTTTCAACCCATTAACACGTGCCCAGGGCAGCGCTAGAATCAATGCTGCAGCAGCACAACATTCTATGCTATGACCCCTAAAAGCTCCGAAAGCACGGCTCAGCATGACCTCACACAAACGCCTAGTAGCAAATTAGCTTCCATTAAAATAACATGACAATAAAATGGTAGGGGTTCCATGAATAATCAATAAAACAGAAGATATGGAACATTAAAAAAGACAATAAAATAAGGATTAAATCTAAAAAAATAGAAGCATCGTAATAGATTAAAAAAAAAAAAAAAATTACTGGGTTTTTGTAAAACCACAGAAATAACAAACATATCATCTACTATCCATATGTATTCACCTTATTTGTAGAAAACAAATGCATACAGTATTTGCGAATAATACTTCTAAATGAAAGTCCCCCTTGAGAGCAGTTGGCACCTGCAGGTATCCAAAAACTTAAAGGGTTACTAAAAGGAAAATAATTTTTTCCTTTAAAAATAACAAACATCTTATACTTGCCTCCACTGTGCAGTTCGTTTTGCACAGAGTGGACTAGATCTACGTCTTCGGGGGTCCCTTGGCGGCTGTCTCTGGTCCTCCCTGCAAGTACTGATCAGTCATGCGAGAGCTCGCATGGTGGTGAGTAATTGCGGGCGCGCTCCCGTGATACAGCGATCGCCCATAGCCGATCACTGTATCACTCGGCCCCGCCCCTCAGCGAGCCGCGTCACTAGATGTGATTGACAGCAGCGCCAACCAATCGCTGCGCTGCTCTCAATCCACCCGCTCTAGCCAATCAGCGGCCAGGCTGAGCGGCGAAGAGGATCTCGGGACCGCGCGGGACTTTCGAAGGGTCAGGTAAGTATAACGGGGGGCTGGGGGGGGCAGCATCAGATGTTTTTTCACCTTAATGCATAGAGTGAATTTTTTTTCATACTTTACAACTCCTTTAAAGGCAAACTAAAAACTTATTCTGGATAGCGTAATGGAGGGTTATGACCTCTTAGTTTTTTTGTCCCCAACACCCAAACAACTCCCACAGATCCTAACCCCTCTTTGTCCACTTCAAACTACATAAAAAAAAAAAAGTATTTTCTAGGAACCCGCAGAGTAGTGTGCATGAGGACAAACAAGGACACCGCGCTGTGCGAAGGCCGTTATCCGTACAGCTGCTCCTAGAAAATTAAGTCAGTTGTGCAGAAAAATATCTACATCCTCGATTACAGCGTTATCCAACATTTCCCGTCCTGGGGAACGGTGCATTTACACGATTAGCTGTTTTTCCAGACGCAGGAATGCAGTTTCTTGCTACATAGTCTGGTTGAAAAAAAGAGACAAAAGTTCATCTAGTTCAACCAAAAAGAAAAAAAGGAGGAATAAAAAAAAAAAAAAAAAAAATCATACAATCCCATATATACAATCTGATACCCACAGTTGAGCCAGAGGAAGGCACAACAAAAAAAAAAACTAGCAAAGCATGGTCCTATTTGCTCCAGCAGGGTAAAAAATCCTTTCTGATCCCCCAAGAGGAAAATTGGATATTCCCTGAATCAACTTTACCTACGAATGTTAGCATCAATATTATATATATATATATATATATACACACACACATACACACACACACACACACACATATATATATATATATATATACACACACACACACACACACACATTTTTATAAAATATTATATACATACACACACATATATACACACACACACACACAGGCAGTCCAACTCCTCCAGGATGGCACATCAATACGTGTCATTGCCAGAAGGTTTGCCGTGTCTCCCAGCACAGTCTCAAGAGCATGGAGGAGATTCCAGGAGACAGGCAAGTTACTCTAGGAGAGCTGGACAGAGCCATAGAAGGTCCCATCAGCAGGACTGGTATCTGCTCCTTTGTGCAAGGAGGAACAGGACGAGCACTGCCAGAGCCCTACAAAATGACCTTCAGCGGGCCACTGGTGTGAACAGCTCTGACCAAACCATCAGAAACAGACTTCATGGGGGTGGCCCTGAGGGTCCGACGTCCTCCAGTGTGCTCACTGCCGGACACTGTGGAGCTCGATTGGCATTTTCCATTGATTACTAGAATTAGCAGGTCTGCCACTGGTGCCCCATGCTTTTCACAGATGAGAGCAGGTTCACCCTGAGCATGTGTGACAGACGTGTAAGGGTCTGGAGAAGCTGCGGAGAACATTGTGCTGCCTGTAACATCGTTCAGCATGACGGATTTGGTGGTGGGTCAGTGATGGTCTGGGGAGGCATATCCATGGAGGGATGAAATCCTTAGACCCATTGTTAGACCCTACCCCAGGGCACCATCCGTCGTCTCATTAGGAGCATGCCCTAATGTTGTCAGCAAGCACTTGGGGGCCATACAAACTACTGAGGACCATTTTGAGTTGTTGCAATGAAATTTCAGCAAAATGGACTAGATTGCTGCATAATTTATTCATTTTGATTTCCGGGGTGTCTTTGAATTCAGCCCTCTGTAGGTAGATGATAAATTCCATCAAATGATGTGCCATCCTTTCTTCATTCCTAACACATACAAGTATAGATATCCAGCAATATATATATATATATATATATATATATATATATATATATATATATATATATATATATATATATATATATATATATATAAAATAAATATGATGATGTATATTTAGGAAAGAATCCAGGCCTTTTTTTTTAAAGCGATCTACTGAACTGGCCAGAACCACCTCATTCTAACAGCTCTTGATGTGAAAAAAACCTTTAGGTATTTGGAGATTAAAACCCCTTTCACACTGAGGGTTTTTATGCATTTTAACGCTAGAAATAGCCTCTAAATAGCGCCTGAAAACCACCCCCCATCCATTTCAGTGTGTCGTTTCACACTGGGGCGTGGCGCTCATGGGACTTTATGGTAAGTCCTACAAGCAGCATCTTTTTTGGCGTGGTTCGGAAGCGCTGCATTTAGCGCTGTATTTAGCACTCCCAAAATTCCCTGCCCGCAACATGGGCATTTTTAACCCCTTCTTTGGAGTTAAAAGCACCTCGCTAGCGGTCAAAAAAGCGCCAGCTTAAACAGCGCTAAAGTGCCGCTAAAACTAGCGCAACTTTAGCGATAATGTGGCCATGGCTCAGTGTGAAAGTGGTCTAAGAGTAAGGCTGGGTTCACACTACGATTTTCCCGTCCGTCAGCCGCATGCGATTTATATGAAAAAACTTATGCGGCTGAAACGGATTAAACGTATGCCCAAAAGTGAAACGTATGCGTTTATAAAACGTATATGGTTTCAAAAAGTGCGTACGGTTCCATCCGGTTTTGATTAAAAAAAAACGCATACGTTTTTGGAATTAGTGTCATTTAATAAAGATTTTCTTGTTTTATTGAAATTTGGCAGGAAGTAGGAGTGGTTTCACATGTAGATGAAAAACGCATACGGTTTATACGTATGGAACCGCACATATGTGCGTTTTCCATTGACTTTAATGTTAAAAAAAACGTATGCATTTGCCATACGGTTTCAAAAACGGCCTCAAAACCGTGGTCGAACACGGTTTTGCGTACTGTTAAAAAACGTTTTGCCAGCAAATCATACGCACCCGGATGCATCTGAGTGCAATGCAATGTCTATGTATGCGTTTTCCCGTACAGGCCCTTACGTTTTTAAAACTGAAATCGTATGCGGCTGACGGACGGGAAAATCGTAATGTGAACCCAGCCTTAGGCCTTATGCATTCTGGATGTTTTTACAGGAGCTGTTTTTGGCTTCAGACTTTTTTTTCTACAGTCAATAAACTCCCCATCATGTTATCCTAAGTATCAATGCACACATAGGCTGTTATCAACTGTTTTTGGCTCAGGAGTTTTTTGGCTGTAAAAAAAAAAAAAAAAAAGTGGGTTCTGAAAGGAGTTTTTCAGCTGTAAAAATGCTCTGACCTCAAAAAACGCTAATAAACACACAAAAACGCAGCTCACCACCATTTAACATTTTTGATACATTGGAAAAAAACGCCAAGCAGAAAAACGCTATTGCAAAAACTTTGAAAAACTCACTGCAAAGCTACTGCCATTTTTATAACGTTATTTTAATGTCCAGTGTGCATCTGACAGCTGCTGTGGCTGAATGTTCTGAATGCAAGCAGTCTGCGTTTTGTTTATCCCTGGACTCGTAATGCACCAAACCTAGTACTAGTACTGCTAGGTGCAGTATCCAGCCGCAGCAGTGATCAGTCTTGTACCAGGGCTAGACGTCCATCAGGACAAACCAAGTTAGAATCTAGTTTATTAACCGGTTCCCAACCCGGCTCACGCAGATATACTGCAGAAAAATGTTTCTCCTGGGCACGGCGGAGAACCTGATGCTTGCCGCTGGTCACGAGCAGGAGCACTTGTTCTGTTTGTGTGTTGTCCAATCAATACACACGTATTGCGATTATTTTTACAAAAATATGTAGAATACATATCCGCCTAATTGAGGGGAAATATATATATATTTTTTTAATTGGGATATTATAGCAAAAAGTAAAAGATAATTAAAAAAAAAAAAAAAAAAAAAAGTCACTCTTTATGGCACAAACATTTTTAAACCGCAGGGAGATCAAATACCACCAAAAGAAAGCTCTATTTGTAAGGGGGGGGGGGGGGGACATAAATTTTGTTTGGGTACAACATCGCGTTGTCAGTTAAACGCAGTGTGGAATCGCAAAAAATGGCCTGGTCATTGAGCAGCCAATTCTTCTGGGGCTGAAGTGGTTAAACTATAGAGATTATTTATTTTCACACTTGCATATACTTCATCAAACAAGTGAAAAGTGGCTTATGATCCTATATATGCTTTGTCACATAATTCCCATTTGAACATTTGAATGTTTTACTATACAAATAAGTACACTAGTAATATTTTCAAATGTCTGTAAGTTCAGAAACTTATCAGGGTGAAAAAATATATAATCAAGGATGTAGATATTTAACTGCACAGCTGACTTCCTATGTGTCATGCCAGTGAAGGCCATCGCACGTGACATTTCTAGAAAAGAGCAATTTTTTTTTTTTTAATTCACATTCAGCTTCACAAGGACAAAAAAATAAAAAATCTGCGGCCATTTCCAATTGTGTGAATATTGGAGCTCTATTTTAGGCATCTGGCAATAGACGAAGGCCCGATATCTTACTCTAGATCCAAATTAAACCATCCACAAGAGGTTTCCTGATCAATACATCATAAATCAATGTACTGCTTTTATCTGCTCAGATCCTGCAATATAAAAACAGTAATATGCACAATACAACCAGGAATGCATTAAAGGCTTTCACTCCCTTAAAGTGATACGAAATAATATCCTTACTCTCCAAAAATAATCCATACACTTCCACTACTTAACCACTTGACCTCCGGAAGATTTACCCCCCCCCCCCATATGACCAGGCCACTGATTGCGATACGGCACTGCGTTACTTTAAGTGACAATTGCACGTCATGCAACACTGTAGCCAAGCAAAATTTATGTCATTTTGTTCCCACAGATTGAGAGATTTATTTTGGTGCTATTTGATTGCCACTGTGTTTTTTTTTTTATTCTTTGTGCTAATTTATATAATTTATTTATATATATATATATATATATATATATATATATATATATATATATATATATATATATATATATATATATATATATATATATATATATATATATATATATATATATAAATAAATCAGGGCTCGACAAATCCCGGTCGCCAGGGCGACTAGAAATAGTGTCCTGGCGACTTGGCTAGGAAGTTTTTGTGAGCTGGCGCCATCTGGTGGTGAGCCGTTGGTATTACAAATTAAACAGCAATTCTAATGTAATTTTTCACTATTTTCACTGCCATCTCCTTCCCTCTAATTACAACCCCCAAACATTATATATATTTTTTATCCTAACACCCTACAAAATAAAATGGCGATCGTTGCAATACTTTGTCACGCCGTATTTGCGCAGCGGTCTTACAAGCACACTTTTTTGTGAAAAAAATTACACTTTTTTTAATTAAAAAAATAAGACAACAGTAAAGTTATCCCCATTTTTTTTTTAATATTAAGAAAGATAATGTTACGCCGAGTAAATCGATACCCAACATGTCACGCTTCGAATTGCGTCCGCTCGTGGAATGCCGACAAACTTTTACCCTTTAAAATCTTCATAGGCGACGTTTAAAAAAATCTACAGGTTGCATGTTTTGAGTTACAGAGGAGGTCTAGGGCTAGAATTATTGCTTTCGCTCTACCAATCGCGGCGATACCTCACTTGTGTAGTTTGAACACAGTTCACATATGCGGGCGCTGCGCACGTATGTGTTCGCTTCTGCGCGCAAGCTCGGCTGGGCGCGTTTTCTGGCTCCTAACTTTTTTAGCTGGCTCCTAGATTCCAAGGAAAATATATATATATATATATATATATATATATATATATATATATATATATATATATATATATATATATATATATATATATATATATACACATACACACACACACACACACACACACACACACACACATATATATATATACACACACACACACACACACACACACACACACATACTTTCTGCTATAAAACATCCAATTAAGAAAAAAAAAATATGTAAAATAACATTTCTTCATAACATTTTGGACAATATGTATTCTGCTACATAATTTTGGTAGAAAAAAAAAAACACAATCCCAATAGGTGTATATTGATTGGTCTATGTGAACATTATAGCATCTAGAAACCAGGATTTATATTTATAGAACATTTATTTATTTTTATAAATGTAATGGCGGCGATCAGCGACTTCTAGCGGGACTGCTAGATTGCAGCAGATGATTGGACACTGACACTTTACAGCATGGGTCTTCAAACTATGGCCCTCCAGTGGTTCAGGAACTACAATTCCCATCATGCCTAGACATGTATGTGAATGTCAGAGTTTTACAATGCCTCATGGGATGTGTAGTTCCACAACAGCTGGAGGGCCATAGTTTGAGGATCCCTGCTTTACAGGAACCAGTGACCAGCAAATGGTTAATGACCATGTGATTTATTTTTCACAAAACTGTCTTAGGCTGGGTTCACACTACGATTTTCCCGTCCGTCAGCCGCATACGATTTCAGTTTTGAAAACGTACGGGCCCGTACGGGAAAACGCATACATAGACAATGCATTGCAAATCGTATGCACTCAGATGCATCCGGGTGCGTACGATTTGCTGGCAAAACGTTTTTTAACAGTACACAAAACCGTGTTCGACCACGGTTTTGAGTCAGTTTTTGAAACCGTATGGCAAACGCATACGTTTTTTTTAACATTAAAGTCAATGGAAAACGCACATATGTGCGGTTCCATACGTATAAACCGTATGCGTTTTTCGTCTGCGCATGCGCATTTTCAAAACAAGAAAATCTTTTTTTATTAAATGACACTAATTCCAAAAACGTATGCGTTTTTTTAATCAAAACCGGATGGAACCGTACGCACTTTTTGAACCGTATACGTTTTATAAACGCATACGTTTACGTACGGTTCAATCCGTTTCAGCCGCATACGTTTTTTCATATAAATCGTATGCGGCTGACGGATGGGAAAATCGTAGTGTGAACCCAGCCTTACTGTGTTTTTCTGCGACCTCCTTACAGACTCCGCGAGCTCCTGAAACGCCCTTTCCCCCCTTCTTTCCATTTGTTTGGAATGAGAGGAAAAGGGAAATGGCAGCCTCTAGCCCCCCCTTTTCCTCATGGGAAAGTGGCAGGAGGGCAGTTTTCAGGGCCCCCTTTGGGAGCCCTGGAGCTCTCAGGTGATTTTGAGCGGGCTGGCTGGTCTGAGGGGAGCAATACTAAGTGACCTCTCTTTGACCTGGAAAAGCCCGCTCATAAAATCAGGTTAATCTAGTTAGGCAGGTGTCCTCTCCCTGGCGGCAGGTAAAGCCCGCGCAAATTAGGTTCAAACCAGCCAGAACCAGCCTGATTTAGGGCAGGGAGCTCATCCGCCTCAGAGGACAGAAAAGAGCTGTGGTGTTCTCCCCCATCCCCCCCCCCCCCCCTTTTATTTATTTATGTCGCGGATGTTATGTGGTAGCGTCACCTTTGTGATTATACAGAGGGGGACAGCTATTGGATATCGTTGAGAATAATAAATAAAATAATTCATTATTGTATTATAATAAAAAAAAAAGGAGTATGTTGATGCTTATGCTGTTTCATGTTTGAGTGAATTTGGAGTTGGGTAAGTTTGTGTTTGCAGCCTGAGCCGTAGTGGTTAGGCTTGCTAAAGTTTATTTATATATTTAACGTTATCTTAATTTATTGTTTGCTTACCCACTAGTGATTTATTTATTTAAACCAATAATAAACAACCGCGGCCATTAATATCCACTGAAGTTGTCTGTTTTCTATTTATTACGATTTAAAAATGTTTTTATTTAAATTTACCGTCTACTTTCCCATGACCAATAGATGTTTGTTGTGGTCATGTGTACTGCTTTATGCACACCACAAATCCCATAGTCCATTTTGGAAATGAGCAAAAGAGGGTGCCATTGTTCCTACTTACATTGGACATATGAAAAACAAACATCAATGCCCTCTAACAAGATTTGGAAGACAGAAGGTAATATTATTACAGGTACTTATACAGCGCCAACAATTTAAATATTGCTTTAGATATATATAGTACATTCACAGTCCCTGCCATCAAGTAGCTGACAATCTGAGGTCCCCAACTCACATTCATACATTACACATACTAGGGTCAATTTAGACTGGAGCCAATTAACCTACCAGCATGTCTTTTGGAACGTAGGAGGAAACCAAAGTATCTGGAAGAAACACACAGGAACAGTGAGAACATGCAAACTCCAGATAGGTAATGCCTAGTTTGGAATTTGAACAGATAACCCTAAGGTTACTATGCGGAAGTGCTAACCATTTGGCCAATGGGCTGTCCGTAGGTACTTGTTTAAGTTAAAGTAGTGATTTTATGGAACGTGTGGTGGTGGTGTGTTTATAATTTTTAAAGCAACATTAAATTCAGTTATTTCAAGTATATTCACCGACACTGATCATGGCTGCAATGCGTACGTGGTGACGTCAACCATAGTCTTACTATAGGGTATCCATTGTTGGCTGTCCCTCTCCCCTGAAGCCAGCGCTGGGAGACAACATGTGACCAGACCAGAGCGCCCTCAGCCTAGGAAGTATAGATATCTTTCCTTTATGGTTTAGTTAGAATAGGGCTTAGAATGGGGGTGGGAGCAGGTTTAAGCTTAGAATGTATTCGACTGGACTTTAATGTATACTTGAAAATGTTGCTTAATGGGGTTGTAAAGGAAAAAAATGTTTCCCTAAATAGCTTCCTTTACCTTAGTGCAGTCCTCCTTCACTTAGCTCATTCTTCCATTTTGCTTTTAAATGTCCTTATTTCTTCTGAGAAATCCTCACTTCCTGTTCTTCTGTCTAACTCCCCACCGTAATGCAAGGCTTTCTTCCTGGTGTGGAGAAAGCCTCTTGAGGGGGCGAGCAGGAGGGTCAGGACACCCACTAACACACAGCTCCTTTCTCTATCTGCAAAGAGAAGAGTGTCCTGACTTGCCTGCTCGCCCCCTCCCCCCTCAAGAGGCTTTCTCCACACCAGGGAGAAAGCCTTGCATTATGGGGGCGAGTTACAAACAGAAAAACAGGAAGTGAGGATTTTTCAGAAGAAATGAGGACATTTAAAAGCAAAATCAAAGGATGAGGTAAGTGAAGGAAGACTGCACTAAGGTAAAGAAAGCTTTTTAAGAAAAAAAAAAATGTTTCCCTTTAAAAGTATAACACACCACATGTTCAATAAAATCACTTTCAATTTATTTGAAAAATGTTTACAGTAAAATTCTGGTCATTTCTCTACTTCTACCCTTGGCTGGACACAGATCGATGGAAATTCAGCCAGTTCAGAGGAGACCTGGCGAAATTTTGAACCATGTGTGGGGCCCATCTCTCTTCAATGGGAGATTCCTCCATCCAAACAAGTATGATGGATGGAGGAATTCCCAATTAAACAGACGGCTGTTTTCCCTTCTTTCAACCTGGTGAATTAAAAACAAACCATCTATAAGCAGCTTAAAGAGGAGTTCCACCCAAAAATGGAACTTCCTCTTAATCCACTCCACACCCCCTTACATGCCACATTTGGCATGTAATTTTTTTGGGGGGGGGAGTGGGACTTCCTGTCCCACTTCCTGCTTCCGCCGAGGGGCTGGTGAGGCGAGAGGCGCAATCGCCTTATTTCAGCCCCTCCCTGTAGGCGATGGCCTAGGACACTGACAGGTCCTAGGCAATCGCCTGTCCAATCAGCGGCGAACTGCGCCGTGCGCGCATGCGCAGTGCGGCTCGCGCATGCGCACTGGGTGCCCGGCCGTGAAGCCGAAGGCTGTCACGGCTGGGTACCCACAGTCGGGATGGAGACGCCGGCT
>CM056050.1:531414645-531444645 GCA_029574335.1 Rana kukunoris | reverse complement strand
TGTTATAATGCCCATCACGGGATGGGACCAGGAGGAGGACGCAAGTTTTAAAAAAATGGACGCTGGCAGCGCAGCCTGTCAATGTCAGGTACATTGCAATGGGCACAGTGAGGTTGCAATGGGCACAGTGAGGCGTGCAAACAGGCATTGTTGACCCTCTTTTCCGCTTACAGTGGCTGCTGCATTCTTACCCTAGGCTTATACTCGAGTCAATACGTTTTCCCATTTTTTTTGTGGTAAAATTAGGTGCCTCGGCTTATATTCGAGTATATACGGTAGTTGGTTATTTAGATTTACCACTGCGCATAGAGATATTTCGGAATACATTGCCTTTTTAAGCTTTACGTATTAACTAAATTATACACTACACTTTTTTTTAAGGTTATTAACCGATTAATCAAAACAATAAAATCAGCCAACAAATAATTTATGAAAATAATCGTTAGTTGCAGCCCTAGTTCAATACAACAAATGTGAATCCAGAGGATAGAAGAAAGGCTTAGCATAGTAGCATTGGTTGTTTAAAAGGGTTGTAAAGGAAAACATATTTTTTTCCCCTTAATAGCTTCTTTTACCTTAGTGCAGTCCTCCTTCACTTACCTCATCCTTCCATTTTGCTTTTAAATGTCCTTATTTCTTCTGGGAAATCCTCACTTCCTGTTCTTCTGTCTGTAACTACACACAGTAATGCAAGGCTTTCTCCCTGGTGTGGAGAAAGCCTCCTGAGGGGGCGAACAGGCAAGTCAAGACACTCTACTTTGCAGATAGAGAAAGGAGCTGTGTGTTAGTGGGCGTCCTGACCCTCCTGTTCGCCCCCTCAAGAGGCTTACTACACACCAGGAAGAAAGCCTTGCATTACAGTATCCAGTCACACGCAAGGAAAATAAACAAAAAACACAATTTTTGCTTGCACATGATTGGATGATGGAAGTCAGCAGAGCTTCTGCTTATTTAGGAAGCTCTGGCGCAACTGCACTTGCAGAATGAAACTTCACTTTGCAAAGTGCACAGTCTATTTTGCCTTTAGTAAATCAACCCCATTTACCTATTCCTCTGCTAAACAAAACTGACAAACATGCTAACAAAAAAAGTGAACACAAAAAATGTATGTGACCAACATCAATAAAGTATTACAAAAGGCTAAAGACGATGGAAAATGGTAAAAGTCTAAAATCGGTTCCCGACCGCTGCACGACTATGTACGTCGACAGAATGGCACGGCTATGCAAATGGGCACACAGGTACGTCTCCTTTAATTTGTGTGTCATTTTTACAGTAATCAGTGCATTTTTTATAGCACCGATAGCTGTAAAAATTACAATGGTCCCAAAATGGTGTCAAAAGTGTCCGATGTGTTCACCAAAATGTCGCAGTCACGATAAAAATAGCTGATCGCCGCCATTACTAGTAAAAAAAAAAAATAATAATAATAAAAATGCCATAAAAACGATCCCCTATTTTGTAGACCCTATAACTTTTGTGATAACCAAACGCTTATTGTGATTTTCTTTACCAAAAATATGTACAAGAATACGTATCGGCCTAAATTGAGGAAAAAAATATTTTTATATATATTTTTGGGGGATATTTATTATAGCAAAAATTAAAAAATATTGATTATTTTTCAAAATTGTCGCTCTATTTTTGTTAAAAGCGGAAAAAATAAAAACCGCAGAGGTGATCAAATACCACCAAAAGAAATCTCTATTTGTGGGGATAAAAAAATTGTCAGGCAAAGCGACGCAGTGCCGAATCGCAAAAAGTAGCCTGGTCTTTAACCAGCCAAATGGTCTGGGGCTTAAGTGGTTAAAAAACACATTGACATATTCCTCTGCTAAACAAAAAATGGGAAACATGCCAACAAAAAAAAACACAAAACCAAAAAATGAAAACAATGAGTGGCCACATTCTAATACTGTAACAGAACATGGATAAGACAGGAAATATGAGACATCAATTTGTGGGAATAAGTTGAGCGTCCAAGACATAAGGAACATTTGTTCACAGAAAATGGCAAAAGAACAACATTCAGGCAATTGATGCAATACCATGCAGTCTGAACCACTCATGTCTTTACGACTCTGAGGCACAAATGGAATATATGAGTGGGAAAAAAAAAAGTGGGGATGGCCCATACCAGGGGTCCGATTAGTAAAATTTTCTTCCAGTCGAGGTTTAAAATTGCAGTTTTGTGATGACTCAGATTCTTTAAATCACAGCCCAAGGGTGCAGGCACGACACTCGGCTCCCAGCACACAGCGGGAGCCAATCGGCAGGCGCAGCGCGACTCGCGCATGCGCCGTAGGGAATCGGGCAGTGAAGCCAGAGCGCTTCACTTCCTGGTTCCCTCACCGTGGATGGAGGGAGGAGCAGCCGAGAGACGAGCGAACGCTCATCCTCTGCTGCGGACACCGCTGGACTCCAGGACAGGTAAGTGTCCTAATATTAAAAGTCAGCAGCTGCAGTATTTGTAGCGGCTGGCTTTTAATATATTTTTTTAATGGACCATCTGCTTTAAGAGTCAATGGTACCCCTACACGTTTTCTGTGCAGCTGCTTGACCTCATCACATCTTCCTCACCACAGCCCTGCCCCCTCACATATCCCCCCCCCGCACATAGTATTGTTCCATCACATATCCCCCTCACCCCACACACAGTATTGCCCCATCACATATCCCCCCACAGTATTGCCCCATCACATATCCCCCCACCCAGTATTCCCCGTCACATCTCCCCCCCACCCAGTATTTTTCCCGTCACATATCCCCCCCACCCAGTATTGTCCCGTCACATATCCCCCCCACCCAGTATTGTCCCGTCACATATCCCCCCCACCCAGTATTGTCCCGTCACATATCCCCCCCACCCAGTATTGACCCGTTACATATCCCCCCCACCCAGTATTGTCCCGTCACATATCCCCCTCACCCAGTATTGTCCCGTCACATATCCCCCCCACCCAGTATTGTCCCGTCACATATCCCCCCCACCCAGTATTGTCCCGTCACATATCCCCCCCACCCAGTATTGTCCCGTCACATATCCCCCCACCCAGTATTGCACCATCACATATCCCCCCACCCAGTATTGCACCATCACATATCCCCCCCACCCAGTATTGCACCATCACATATCCCCCCCACCCAGTATTGTCCCATCACATATTTCCCCCACCCCACACACAGTATTGCCCCATCACATATCCCTCCCACCCAGTATTGCCCCATCACATATCCCTCCCACACAGTATTGCCCCATCACATATCCCTCCCACACAGTATTGCCCCATCACTTATCCCCCCCACCCAGTATTGTACCATCACATATCCCCCCCACCCAGTATTGTCCCATCACATATTTCCCCCGCCCCACACACAGTATTGCCCCATTACATATCCCTCCCACACAGTATTGCCCCATCACTTATCCCCCCCACACAGTATTGCCCCCGCACACAGTATTGTCCCATCACATTTCCCCCCACCCCACACACACAGTATTGCCCCATCACATATCCCTCCCACACAGTATTGCCCCATCACATATCCCTCCCACACAGTATTGCCTCATCACATATCCCTCCCACACAGTATTGCCTCATCACATATCCCTCCCACACAGTATTGCCTCATCACATATCCCTCCCACACAGTATTGCCCCCATCACAAATCCCCCCCATAGTATTGCCCCCATCACATATTCCCCCCACACAGTATTGCCCCATCACATATCTTTTCAGTGAACTGGGATTGGCTCCTAAAACCACCTCTTAGCAGCCAATCACCTCCCAATTAACGCAACAGGCAGCTACCTCTCTGATCCCACACCTAGTCCAGAATTGTCCTGCCTCCCTCCCACACAGTATTGCCCCATCACATATCCCCCACCCCACACACAGTATTTTTCATCACATATCCCCCACCCCACACAGTATTGCCCCCATCACATATCCCCCCACACAGTATTGCCCCATCACATATCCCCCCACACAGTATTGCCCCATCACATATCCCCCCACACAGTATTGCCCCCATCACATATCCCCCCACATAGTATTGCCCCCATCACATATCCCCCCACAAAATATTGCCCCCATCACATATCCCCCCACAAAATATTGCCCCCATCACATATCCCCCCCACAGAATTGCCCCAATCACATATCCCCCCACACACAGTATTGCCCCCATCACATATCCCCCCACACAGTATTGCCCCCATCACATATCCCCCCTACACAGTATTGCCCCCATCACATATCCCCCACACAGTATTGCCCCCATCACATATCCTCCCACACAGTATTGCCCCCATCACATATCCCCCCACACAGTATTGCCCCCATCACATATCCCCCCACACAGTATTGCCCCCATCACATATCCTCCCACACAGTATTGCCCCCATCACATATCCCCCCACACAGTATTGCCCCCATCACATATCCCCCCACACAGTATTGCCCCCATCACAAATCCCCCATCACATATTCCCCCCACACAGTATTGCCCCATCACATATCTTTTCAGTCAACTGGAATTGGCTGCTAGAACCACCTCCTAGCAGCCAATCACCTCCCGATTAACGCAACAGGCAGCTACCTCTCTGGTCCCGCCCCCAGTCCAGAATTGTCCTGCCTCCCGCTCCGCTGGTGTAGACAAAATCGGCGACTAAATGGCGCGATCGTGACGGACCGTTAAGAGCAGCAGCTCGGGCCATTTAGTGATGCCCGGCCTTTGCTGTCCATCCGGAGCCCACAGGAGCTCAACGATAGGGGAGGGAAGCACGGAAGGGCAGCTGGCAAGGAAAATGGAGAAGGAGAGAGGGAAGGGTAATAGAAAAAGGGAGAAACCCCAGGGGTTTTTGCGCTGTACCACATTCTAAAAATCAGGGGGTCCTTTGAGAAGGCAGGAATGGTCTATCCAGGGCTGCCATGTCGGTTGGAATTTGTCATACTTGTCCTCGAGAATCACCATCAATCTTTCTTCAATGAGCATATCCTTTTAAAGGATTTCAGAGCATCATATCTGTAGGAAATTGATCAAAAGATAAAGTACTAGAAATAAAATATGACAATTACTGGCTGACAACAGTTGATGGGAAGACACATGGTCCCATCATGGTGCATAGTAAATGTTTTCTAAGACAATCCCAGCCACATGGAGCGGATTATCAGATATTAGCTATATGTTGGCATTAATCCCTGCTGATTGAAGGATTAAGCAATTGGAAGCCCTGCCAGCAGTAAGCTTCGCTATGCTTTAACATGGAGAGTGTTATATCCGTTTTATGTGCCAGTATGCAAGGAAACAGAAATTTGGATTAGTTAGGGTTACATTTCCTACTATGCAAAATATTTTCAGTAAACTTCAGGGACCAAGCTTGACACAAACATATATATAAAAATGAAAAATTAGAAGTATATCCTATTACAATATTGTGTATTTGCCTCAACCAAAACAGCTAGTGCGATTTCTGTCTGCTCCGTTATCTGCACATCTGCTCTATGCTGACATCAGGAAATCCCAGGATATAGCTCTGTATCCCATCAAGCATACAGCAGATGACTTGCATCCAGAGCTGTGCATGCAAGACTGTATAAAGGGGGTGTGCCCTTTCCTTCCACTTAGGTCCCAAATTACACTTGGCTCCTTGCTCTATGCTCTGCAGTGTGACATCAAACCCCCCGCCTCCTGAAGATCAGAATTCAGTACTTTGAATGGTTGTAATGGAGAGGGGGCTGCGGATAAACAAGTACAACTATTGGGAGGCTTTATTTCACCTTTGTGTACCACTTACGGCTAGTCACTTCAGTAGGTCCACTTTAAATACTTTAAAGCATTAGTAAACCTCAGCAGCTGAAAAAAAAAAAAAATTGCTAGTATGCATCACTATGAATATTTGTAGCTTTGCAGTCCTAAAAGGAGTGCTGTTCCCTGGGGATTGTGCCCGATAGCATCAAGCGTAGTGGATTCAGGCAGAAAGTTGCAGGATTTTACCGCTATTTTGTACAGGTCAAAAGGTCACCAATGTAAAAAGCAGAAAAGCGAGCTCCAGGCTTTTTGGAGTGGAGATGTAAACCATCTCTATAAAGAATATATATATATATTTTTTTTTTTTACCCACCAGTGTTTTCTAGCTTCAAGCTACAAAACTGTGAATGGGGCCTTACTGGCAGCAGCAATGGTTCTATGAATGTTTCCAGACCTGTAATGCTTAACCACTTCAATACCAGGCACTTGCACCCCCTTCCTGCCCAAGCCAATTTTTAGCGCTGTCACAGTTTAAATGACAATTGCGCGATCATGCTACACTGTACCCAAACTGAATTTTTATCATTTTGTTACCACAAATGGAGCTTCTGTTTGGTGGTATTTGATCACCTATGCATTTATTTTTTGCGAGAAAAAAAAAGACAGAAAATGTTTAAGAAAAAACATTTTGTTTCCGTTATAAAATGTTGTAAATAAGTACGTTTTCTCCTTCACTGCTGGGTACTGACAGGCACTGATAAGGCTGCGCCGATGAGGTGGCACCGACGATGGGCACTCATGGGTAGCACTGAAAGGATGCACTGATGGGTAATTAGGCGACACTGCTGGGCACCGTTAAGCATCACTGTTGGCACTGGCAGGCACTGGGGATGGGGACCGTTTGGATTTCCCTGGTGGTCTAGGGTGAAATACCTGGTGGTCCAGTGTGATGGCCATCCCTGGTGGTCCTGGGCGGGCATTATAGGGGGGGCTGTGCTGATAAATCTACTCGCTTCTGTCAGACGAGAGTGAGGAAAAGCCGACCAACAGCTCTTCCTGTTTACATCGTGATCAGCCGTGATTGGACACGGCTGATCACATGGTAAAGAGCCTCCGTCTGAGGCTCTTTACCAAGATTGGTTTAGCGGTTTATCAGACTGACACACCGCAACACCGATAAATGCGATGCGTGCCCCCGTGGGAACGCAGCGGCTGTTATCCTGCTGGACGTCATGTCCAGTCAGAATAAATGAACCACCGCCTAGCCGTCATTCTGCTATAGGCTGGGCGGGAAGTGGTTAAAGGATATCTAAAGGTTCATGTTTTAAAAAAAAGCCATACTTGCCTCCTCTGTGCAGTTGGTTTTGCATAAAGTGGCCCTAAACCTCCTCTTCTGGGGTCGCTCAGCGTTGCTCCTCTTCTCGAGTGCCCCATTACAGAATCGCTCTCCCTCTGGGCACTCTCCTGTGTCCTGCTGCTGAGTCTACACACAAAGGATTTTTTTCAGGAAACTGTACACATTAATGTGGTATTGGTGATAAATTAAAGGGGTTGTAAAGGTTCGTCTTTTATTCTCTAAATCTGTTCCTTTAAGCTAGTGCAGGGGTCTCTAAACTTTTCAAACAAAGGGCCACTTTGTTGCCCTTCAGACTTGAGGGCCGGATTTGGGCCAGCAAGGGAAGAAAATGTTACGGGCCCAGCATCAGTGAGAACATATATGGCCTCAGGGTTGGTGGTCAATAGGGAGAGGAGGATTCCCCCTATTAGTAGGAGGAATAGTATCCCATCATTGGTATCAGTGGATAATATAGTGCCCCATTGTTGGTGTTAAAAGGAGGAATTGTGCCCCAAGGGCCGGATAAAGGCTAGCAAAAGGCCACATCTGGCCCTGGGGCCGCAGTTTGGAGACCCCTGAGCTAGTGCATTGTTGGTTCACTAACCTTTTCCTTCGATTTCCCTTCTAGATGTTTTTTTTTCTTTGTCTGAATTTCTCACTACCTGTTTCTTCTCAGTAAGCTTTCCACCATCATCCGAGCGGTGGGAAGTCATTTAGAACAGCTTACTGAGGAGGAACAGGAAGTGAGAACTTCAGACAAAGAAAAAAAATATTTAGAAGGGAAATGAAAGGAAGAGGTAAGTGAACCAACAATGCACTAGCTTAAAGGGACCCATTTAGAAAATAAAAAACGAACCTTTACAACCTCTTTAACACAGTTGCTGTCATAAAGGAGTATAGAGTTATATTTTCAATTTCAATGGAGTGGGCAACAAAATAAAAAGGGGGGGGGTAGATATGATAATCCGTTGTCCCAGGGGCGCCGATTCGTTTTGTTACAACATATGGACTGCTCTGTTTGAGCTGCTTATATCCTGCAGCACCGGAAGAAAAGCCTGCAACGTGTATACGCAGTATAATTTAGATGATGGCGTGTTTATAAAAATTGATTAGTTGTGTCACACTGGTAAGATGCACTACAAGGTTCATGTGCCTTATTGATCACACATTCATGCTCCTGCAGTGCTGATTATACACTATGCAGTGTTAAACTATAAGAGATGTGATAACAGAGGGAGCCTGTAATCCAATCATTCCAGTACAATACCTGGAGGTTCCTTGTGTTAGCTTTTCACACTCATCCACTGTGAATCAGGATTTTTCTTTCTTATACTATTCCACTGATTAAAGTGATACTATCGGTTCATGTTTTTTTTTTTTTTTTCTAGCTTCCCTCTAGCGGCTCTCTTGGCTCCTCCCTGCTTCAGATAACCCCCTATGGGAAGCCATAGCCGCCGAGTGCAGAACTGTGTCATTGGATTAGATTGACAGCAGTGGGAGCCAATGGTTGCACCGCTATCAATCTTTCCAATGAAGAGCCAAGAACCCTGGGCAAAGATACATCGTGTTCGAGGCGGAACGTTCCAGGGCTCAGGGGCCAGGAACCGTCAGATGTTGTTTTCACCTTAATGCATAGGATGCAATAAGTTGAAAAAAAACATAAGGGTAAAGCAGAAGGTAAACTCTGGGGGAAAAGAAACCTGTAAGACAGACATAATGATCTAGTGTGCATCGCATACTGGCTCATTATGAAATACTTACCTTAGAACAAAGTTACGAAGTAGGTGAGGTTGGAAAAAGACAAATCCATCTTATGTGTGATTTCATGTCAGTACTACACTGCATATCACTGTATTAAGTGGTTGATCAGATGCTGAAATCACCGCCTGTGGAAGAAAATTCCACATCCTAACCGCTCCTACAGTTTAAGGTTAATCCGCTTTTCTTCCAATTTTAGTGCATGTCAACCCCCCCTCACACAGCTGAAATTTCCCTTCCCCCAGAGTTTTTTCCAGGCTTGCGGGCTCTGGCACTATGATTGTCTGGATTCACGATGACTTTACTCACGCGCATGTACGAGGAAGCCGCTGTTCACGGCACAGGGCTCGAAAGGAACAGCAACTGTGACCGTTCCTTCAGAACGCATGCACCAGTGATGTCACTGGCTGCATGTAATGTAAATATCTCCTAAACAGTACACGTTTAAATAGATATTTTCACTACCTATAGGTAGGTCTTATTATATGCTTACCTATAAGTAAATGTCTGCAGAGGAAGTTTACTTCCTCTTTAAAGAAATTTATTTTTTCCATGGTATGTGAAACGAAACAATTTAGCAAGTATCATGCACACAAAACCAGACACTGCTACAGTGCTTGTGCAATGTCATTTGGCACCCTGCATCACCTGTAATAACTGTCTGATCCTGCCTGGCTATGCCCTTCCCCTGTATGCTGACCACGATATATCACAGCTGCTGAGCCCTGACACCGTTGTCAGCTAACATTCCTCCGTCAGCTGCAGCCCTGTCCTCCATCTCCTGTGTCCTCTATCTTTTCACCGCTCCCCTCTCTGACTCCGTCTGCTCCTGTCAGCACCCGCCCCCTCTTTCATGTTGTCTACGCCAAATTTTTACCCTAACCTCTGACATCAACAAGCCATTTTTGTCCACACTGGATATTTTTTTTTTCAGACCATTCTCTGTAAACCCTTGAGTTGGTTGTGTGTGAAATTCTCCACAAAAATTCTGATTTTTTTTAAATACTCAGACTAGCTCAATTGGCACCAATAAACATGCCACATTCAAAGTCACATAAATCCCCTTTTTGATGCCCAGTTTGAATGTCAGCAAGTCAACTTCACGTCTATATGCCTAAATTTATTGAGCTGCATTTGTGTTACCAAGCAATTGAACAGGCGTACCTAATGAAGTGGCTGGTGTGGGTGTGTGTGTATATATATATACATATACACACACATACATATACATACATATAAAATAATGCAACACCAGGCCTAGTGTCAAAACTCGGCGCCTAAGTGCAGAGTAACTTCTGAATATAAACCAATTATTCACAAATGTAATCAGTTGATTAAGCAGCAAAATTAATTTTTTTCAAATCTATATTCCTATTACAAAAGTAAAAGGAACAAAATAGTGGCTATTTAAAATCTAGCAGTCAAATGACAGATAGATGAATGCATTATTAGAGATCATATAAAGAACAAAATAGTCCAAAGAGATAAACAGTGCTCAAAATATTGGTTTAAATGTCCAACTTCATATAAGCATTCGTATGATGACGGATTTTCTCATCAGTGCAGTGAAGATAGATTGTGGAGGATCCTACACCTCTTCCCAGAAAAAAGGACCACCACAAGTGGGGCACACTCCCCTTCGGGGTACACACTCACCAGAGGGTCAAATAATCAGGGCAACAACAGGTATCTTTCACTAGATCTTCTGTCTCTATAGCTGGGACCAGTAGGTTAATGCTCCACATAGAACAGATAAGGCACAGAGAAGCTCCAAATAGCGTAATCTCGTTTATTAAATATAAAAAGCAAAACCCCTCATAAATTATACAGCCCCCGCTCCAAATGCACGTACCAATAGTAGATTAAACACAGGAAAAATAGTGATCGTAGCAGTGTCTTCCTACCTGTGTCCAATTCCCCAGGAGCTGGTGTTTAGGCACAGCGTGCAAATCTCCTTCCTGGATGAACCACCCGTGGAACGCACGCGTCACTTCCGGGTCGCCGTAAAGTCCCGCCCTGACCGGTTTCGTCCAATTGACTTCAACAGAGGGCAGGGATGAACAACGTGAGCGTCCTCATTACATACAACTCACTCATTCCTTTTTGGACAACGCGGATGCATTGAAACTGCGTCATTGGTCAGTATCTTCAACTCAAAGGCTAATAATAAAGCTAGATCGGGAGTGAAGTTATGTGGACGTTAACATTGAAAATAAATAAATACTGGAAATATTTATCCTTGGTGTAAATACTTATATCCCGGACTACAGGTTAATTTAAAAAATTGCTCAAAATGAGCAGTATAGGCACCGCAATGTATAATACTACTGGGGTCATTGGATACCGGTTAGAGCAGTGATGGCGAACCTTGGCACCCCAGATGTTTTGGAACTACATTACCCATGATGCTCAAGTACACTGCAGAGTGCATGAGCATCATGGGAAATGTAGTTCCAAAACATCTGGGGTGCCAAGGTTCGCCATCACTGGGTTAGAGACACTCCATAAATAGTAAATACATTTCAAAAGAAAGAAGAGAATATATAAATATAACCTACAATCTAACAGATACTCTCAAATATATATTAAGAAAAGAAAAACAAATAATAATCCTACCCTGACTCTACAGTATGTTTTAATATATATTTAAGTATCTGTTAAAGATTGTAGGTTATATTTATATATTCTCTTTTCTTTTGAAATGTATTTACTATTTATGGAGTGTCTCTAACCAGTATCCAATGACCCTAGTAGTTCTATACATTGCGGTGCCTATACTGCTCATGATAAATATTTCCAGTATTAATTTATTTTCAATGTTAACGTCCACATAACTTCACTCCCGATCTAGCTTTATTATTAGCCTTTGATTTGAGGATACTGACCAATGACGCTGTTTCAATGCGTCCGCGTTGTCCAATAAGCAATGAGTGAGTTGTATGTAATGAGGACGCTCACGTTGTTCATCCACGCCCTCTGTTAAAGTCAATTGGACGAAACCGGTCAGGGCGGGACTTTACGGCGACCCGGAAGTGGCGCGTGCGTTCCACGGGTGGTTCATCCAGGAAGGAGATTTGCACGCTGTGCCTAAACACCAACTCCTGGGGAATTGGACACCGGTAGGAAGACACTGCTACGATCACTATTTTTCCTGTGTTTAATCTACTATTGGTACGTGCATTTGGAGCGGGGGCTGTAAAAATGTATGAGGGGTTTTGCTTTTTATATTTAATAAACGAGATTACGTTATTTGGAGCTTCTCTGTGCCTTATCTGTTCTATGTGGAGCATTAACCTACTGGTCCCAGCTATAGAGACGGAAGATCTAGTGAAAGATACCTGTTGTTGCCCTGATTATTTGGCCCTCTGGTGAGTGTGTACCCCGAAGGGGAGTGTGCCCCACTTGTGGTGTTCCTTTTTTCTGGGAAGAGGTGTAGGATCCTCCACAATTTATCTTCACTGCACTGATGAGAAAATCCGTCGATAGAGATATATATATATATAACACACACACACACACACACACACCAAAAGTTTGGACACACCTTCTAAATCAAAAGGGTTTTCTTTATTTTCATAACAAAAAAGTGTGAAACAACTGAAAATATGTCATATTCTAGGTTCTTCAAAGTACCCACCATTTGCTTTGATTACTGCTTTGCACACTCTTGGCATTCTCTTGATGAGCTTCAAGAGGTAGTCACCTGAAATGGTTTTCACTTCACAGGTGTGCCCTGTCAGGTTTAATAGGTATGATTTCTTGCCTTATAAATGGGGTTGGGACCATCAGTTGTGTTGTGCATTAGTCAGGTGGATACACAGCTGATAGTCCTACTGACTAGACTGTTAGAATTTTGTATTATGGCAAGAAAAAAGCAGCCAAGTACAGGAAAACGAGTGGACATCATGACTTTAAGAAATGAAGGTCAGTCAGTCCGAAAAATTGGGAAAACTTTGAAAGTGTCCCCAAGTGCAGTCAAAAAACCATCAAGCGCTACAAAGAAACTGGCTCACATGCGGACCACCCCAGGAAAGGAAGACCAAGAGTCATCTCTTCTGCGGAGGATAAATTCATCCGAGTCACCAGCCTCTGAAATCGCAGGTTAACAGCAGCTCAGATTAGAGACCAGGTCAATGGCACACGGAGTTCTAGCAGCAGACACATCTCTAGAACAACTGTTAGGAGGAGACTGTGAATCAGGCCTTCATAGTAGAATATCTGCTAGGAAACCACTGCTAAAGAAAGGCAACAAGCTGAAGAGACTTGTTTGGGCTTAAGAACACAAGGAATGGACATTAGACCAGTGGAAATCTGTGCTTTGGTCTGATGAGTCCAAATTTGAGATCTTTGGTTCCAACCACCGTGTCTTTGTGCGACGCAGATAAGGTGAACGGATGGACTCTACATGCCTGGTTCCCACTGTGAAGCATGGAGGAGGTGTGATGGTGTTGGGGTGCTTTGCTGGTGACACTGTTGGGGATTTATTCAAAATTGAAGGCATACTGAACCAGCATGGCTACCGCAGCATCTTGAAGCGGCATGCTATTTCATCCAGTTTGCATTTAGTTGGACCATCATTTATTTTTCAACAGGACAATGACCCCAAAACACACCTCCAGGCTGTGTAAGGGCTATTTGACCAAGAAGGAGAGTGATGGGGTGCTGCGCCAGATGATCTGGCCTCCACAGTCACCGGACCTGAACCCAATCGAGATGGTTTGGGGTGAGCTGGACCGCAGAGTGAAGGCAAAAGGGCCAACAAGTGCTAAGCATCTCTGGAAACTCCTTCAAGACTGTTGGAAGACCATTTCAGGTGACTACCTCTTGAAGCTCATCAAGAGAATGCCAAGAGTGTGAATATATATATATATATATATATATATATATATGAAAATAAGTATTTGAACACCCTGCTATTTTGCAAGTTCTCCCACTTGGAAATCATGGAGGGGTCTGAAATTGTCATCGTAGGTGCATGTCCACTGTGAGAGACATAATCCAAAAAAGAAATTCCAGAAATCACAATTTATGAATTTTTAACTATTTATTTGTATGATACAGCTGCAAATAAGTATTTGGACACCTGTCTATCAGCTAGAATTCTGACCCTCAAAGACCTGTTAGTCTGCCTTTAAAATGTCCACCTCCACTCCATTTATTATCCTAAATTAGATCCACCTGTTTGAGGTCATTAGCTGCATAAAGACACCTGTCCACCCCATACAATCAGTAAGAATCCAACTACTAACATGGCCAAGACCAAAGAGCTGTCCAAAGACACTAGAGACAAAATTGTACACCTCCACAAGGCTGAAAAGGGCTATGGGGAAATTGCCAAGCAGCTTGGTGAAAAAAGGTCCACTGTTGGAGCAATCATTAGAAAATGGAAGAAGCTAAACATGACTGTCAATCTCCCTCGGACTGGGGCTCCATGCAAAATCTCACCTCGTGGGGTCTCAATGATCCTAAGAAAGGTGAGAAATCAGCCCAGGACTACACGGGAGGAGCTGGTCAATGACCTGAAAAGAGCTGGGACCGTTTCCAAGGTTACTGTTGGTAATACACTAAGACGTCATAGTTTGAAATAATGCATGGCACGGAAGGTTCCCCTGCTTAAACCAGCACATGTCAAGGCCCATCTTAAGTTTGCCAATGACCATTTGGATGATCCAGAGGAGTCATGGGAGAAAGTCATGTGGTCAGACGAGACCAAAATAGAACTTTTTGGTCATAATTCCACTAACCGTGTTTGGAGGAAGAAGAAGAATGACGAGTGCCATCCCAAGAACACCATCCCTACTGTGAAGCATGGGGGTGGTAGCATCATGCTTTGGGGGTGTTTTTCTGCACATGGGACAGGGCGACTGCACTGTATTAAGGAGAGGATGACCGGGGCCATGTATTGCGAGATTTTGGGCAACAACCTCCTTCCCTCAGTTAGAGCTTTGAAGATGGGTCGAGGCTGGGTCTTCCAACATGACAATGACCCGAAGCACACAGCCAGGATAACCAAGGAGTGGCTCTGTAAGAAGCATATCAAGGTTCTGGCGTGGCCTAGCCAGTCTCCAGACCTAAACCCAATAACGAATCTTTGGAGGGAGCTCAAACTCCGTGTTTCTCAGCGACAGCCCAGAAACCTGACTGATCTAGAGAAGATCTGTGTGGAGGAGTGGGCCAAAATCACTCCTTCAGTGTGTGCAAACCTGGTGAAAAACTACAAGAAACGTTTGACCTCTGTAATTGCAAACAAAGGCTACTGTACCAAATATTAACATTGATTTTTTCAGGTGTTCAAATACTTCTTTGCAGCTGTATCATACAAATAAATAGTTAAAAAAATCATACATTGTGATTTCTGGAATTTTTTTTTTTGATTATGTCTCTCACAGTGGACATGCACCTACGATGACAATTTCAGACCCCTCCATGATTTCCAAGTGGGAGGACTTGCAAAATAGCAGGGTGTTCAAATACTTAATTTTCCGCACTGTGTGTGTGTGTGTGTGTGTGTGTGTGTGTGTGTGTGTGTGTGTGTGTGTATATATATATATATATATATATATATATATATATATATATATATATATATATACACATACACACACATATACACACACACACACACACACACACACACACACACACACACAGCAAGAAATGAAAAGGAAAAAAAAAAAGGGTCCATTGAAATTACATGCATTTCTGCATTAAAAGCTACTAAAATATGGGAAAAGAATTCGCTGAGCGCCTAATAATTATGTCAGTTATACTTGGCAACCATCACACAAAATTGGACAAAGCCATGTCCTCATTGAACAAATAGTATAAATAATGAAGGTCCTTAATGAAAGAAAAAAAAAAGTGGACCTCCAGGGTAATGAAAAGAGGATATTCCAATCAATAAGATCAGGCTGGGGTGTGCTTTGAAGGTGCCTTGACTCATTAAAAAAAAGCTCACAGACTGCTGTAAGAGACTGATCTTCTCAAAAAATGTCTGTCCATAAGATCTATGCTCTGATCAAAAGAAATTTCAGAGGACCTTAGTAGAGATGCACAGAGCTGAAAAAACATTTTATGGTCTAGGCGTTCATCTATCCGCAGGAAGCCAAAATTGTCTGCACATCAAAGAACTTCAGTTCTGGTGCTACTCTCCATAGGCTAAGCATTCTGTAAAGATTATGACACGAGCACAGTGCGCTATGCTGAAGGTGATGAAAAACATTAATCTTCCAAACCTATCACACTCACTAGTAAAGATTGTAACAAAAAGAAACATTTGTAAAAGAATACAAATGGCGAACGTTTCAATCAGCGCAAAAATAGGTGTCAAATATAGATCCCCTCCCCAAATAAATGCAAGCTGAACACTTAAGGAAAATCACATGATCCAGAAAAATACATATTATAAAAGGTTAGTGCAGCGCATAAAATTCAAATGATGCAATGAAAGTGAAAAAACCCAGCAAAAAAAACCTGGGCCAAAAAGTCAATAAAAATCAAAGTTCAACGTGAATAAAACGGACAAATTCCAGAATCCGCTGAAAATTCTCCAGTGACGTGGATTCAAAAATAATAAGTGATCCCTCCACCACTACAGGATTGGCCACACTCACCTTAAGGCATTGACTCCTGTATTACCAGGTAGTCATGCAAGCAGTAATGCAGATACACCCAATGGCAAGTTGTCTTATCAGGTCCCTCAGTATTCCGCAGCAGGATAATAAACCATGTATGGAAAAAAGATAGATCCAAGTGCTCTCCGTTTCAAAATTTCTAAAACCTATTGGATAAGCATAAAACTACTCACAAAGATCCGAACGATCAGTAGCATAAAACAAACGACAGGTTTGTTTCAAGAAAGGACGGCAGCGAGTGACGTCTGTGTGCTCCTCCCTCGTACGCGTTACGTTTCCACAAACTTCCTCAGCGGGGTAGAGCTAAAACGTCATCTGCCTACCTATAAATGAACGGTCGTCATCACAGAAACCAACAACAAAACGTGTCCGCCTAAGCCCAAGCGTCACATGCAAATAAGCAGAAAAACAAATTGCTTCTATATTGTCGGTAAAATACGGGACGATCGATCGTTTCATGGTTTGTAACAAAATTATAATTGATCACTGCATAAAAATATAAAGAGATCGCAACCACATTATTACTAAGATTATTGTAATGATACAATACAATCAGGCTATCGCCATCATGTGGTCAAAAATGATATGAACACCTATTCTTCTAAAAAAAATACATTTATATAAAGTTGAATAACAGTTGCTTGATAACATTAAAAAAAAATACAATCTAAAAATTATATAATACACCTAAAATTATTTAAAATTATGAACAAAAAATATATTTTATAGAACAAGATTAATATAACCCCTTAATAAACAAAAAACTAACTAAAAGGCATAATTTATCAAAATTGAAACAATTCAGATCAAAATCAACATTGAGTCCTTCAGGGGTGAGAACCTTCACCTCCACAATCCAATAAGATTCTCTTTGGCTAATATGTCGGATATAATTTCCCCCCCTCCAATGTCGATCGACCCTTTCTATCCCCCCAGAATTTCAGACATCTGGGGTCTCTGTTATGACATTGCCTGAAATGTCTGGAAAACACTATGGGCCAGATTCAGGTAGATGGGAGAATCTTTACTCTGGAGTAACGTTTCTCATTTACGTTACTCCGCCGACACTTTCGGAGCAAGTACTGTTATTCACATAGCACTTGCGCGTAAACTTGCGCCAGAGTAACGATAATGCGCTGGCGTAACCCGACGCAAGTGGAAGTGATCATATGTAAATGATAGGCGGAGCCCAGCGCAGAGGCTTACGTTCAGCGCATCATCCATGGAGCATGGCGCAGTGAGTGAGGCTCCACTCGCCCCCTTGTGCGCATGCTCACAACTTCCGTCGGCACCACTTCACGGGAAACGTCAGCGCAATGTGTTCCGTTGTGCGTATAAAAGTGCCAGCGGAAGCGCCATTCCGGCACAAAAGTATTTCCGTTTCCCCCCACCCCAGGGAATTTACTTTTGCTCTGTGATGGCTGCTCCCGCTACCCCCAAAGAGAGGAGGAATCTCAATTTTAACTCCCAGGAGGTCTCAGTTATAATCTCCGCTATGGAGAGTTTTAATGATTTCCTCCACGGGAAAAAAGTCGTAAGACCAGCCGGGAGAGGAAGCAGGCCATCCTGGACACCATTGCTGGCAGGGTCAATGTGTTGGGGTACTCCACCCGGACTGCTGGGGATATTAAAAAAAAAAAAAACAATGACCTGCGGCGCAAGGTCCATGGCAAGGTGGCCACCATTCGGAGCCATGAGCAGGGCACAGGTGGTGGACCCCCATGTCCGGTCAGCCTGACCACAGAGGAGGAGGTGGTCGCCCACTGCCTGGACAGGGAGCAGTTGGAGGGGGTCCCTGGATATGACTCCGTGGAGGAAGGCTCCAGGACAGGTAAGTGTTTTTTATACCCTATTTGGTGTGTTGCATGTGGGGGGGGGGGGGTACATGTGCCAAGTGTGTGTGACCACCAACATGTGTCTGCTTTGTGTCATCCACAGATGACGGAGCTGGGCCATCATCTCTTGCCGCCCAGTCCACCCCAACCTCCCAACGGGATCATGAGGACGAGCCCCTGGGTGCTGAAGACACCGAGGTGGAGGAGAGTGCCCACACCACCTCTGCAGAGATGGTTGTGGAGGAGCCCGTTTCTGAACAGGACTTTATTTTATTGTTGAAGGAGTCCTCCTCTTCTGCAGGGCCCTCTGTCATCCCCTCCCCCATCCACGGTAGCCCCTCAAGGGCGAGTCCATCCCCACGGGGACAACCTTCTCCTGGCCCCAGGAAGGCCACCCGGAAGACCAGGGGGGTGTGTGATATGGTCGAGGACCAGGTGGTGTTGGACCACGCCAGACAAACACAGCAGATGGGGGAGATTGCTGCCCACTTGGACCGGGTCGCTGACAGCCTGGGCTCCATGTCGCAGCTGCCCAGTGGTGTGCAGGACGTTGTCACCAGCCTGGGGGAGGTGCAGGCTGATGTACGGCACCTGACAGCAGCCGTCCAAGCCAACACAGCAGCCATCCGTGAAGAGGGGAGGCAGCGGCAGCGTGCCCAGCGGCATAATATCACCCGCCAGCTGAGGATGCAGGCCCAGACCAACCTGTATCTCAGCCGGATTGCCGTGGCCTTGGAGGGCAGGCAGCCAACAGCTCCCAGGAGTGGCCCACCCGGGGATCAGCCTCCTCCAGATGCCCCCCCCCCCCCACCCACTCCCTCCAGGCAGCTGAGGAGCCCGAGAGTGCCCACAAGGAGGAGCCCCCGTCATCCCAGATGAGGGATTTATTTTTGTTTTGGTTTATATTATTTTTCTTTTTTATTACTCAGGTTATGAGTTTTTGTTTAATTTTTGTATTACTCAGGTTATGAGTTTTTGTTTTAGTTTTTTATTACTCAGGTTATGAGATATTTATTTTATTTTCAACTGCACACGGTCAGGAGGGCAGGGGACAGTGTGAATGGTGTGTGAATGTGAGGGGGTGGCACTCCTGCCAGTAAGGGGTGTCACCCTCGGCCGTGAAGTTAACCCCACGGCTGTATGAATGACGTGTGAAAGGTGTATGAATGGACAGTGACATCATTGGGGCCTTGACGCTGGCGTTGCTGCTCCCAAGTCCTACATGCTGGACTTGGGCTAATCCAATGCGACGTGCATGTGGTGTGTGTGATCTAGGGACATCAGTGGTGTACACGCGTGCATTGTCTGTGTGATTAATGTTTTGGTTTATTGTCCAAAGATGCCTACGGCGAGGACCCTCCTGACTGCTCTTCCATCAGCTGAATGGGTCTCCTCTGGCAGGGGGGGGCTGTCTGGTTCGGGGGTCAGGTCATCACGCATTTCAATCTGCAGGCCTTTTCTTATAGCAAAGTTGTGCAGAATGCAACATGCACCGATGATCTGACACACAAAAGGTAGGGGAATACAATAGGGTCCCCCCGGACTTATCCAGGCAGCGGAAACGGGACTTCAGGAGCCCCGGACGGACGAGATACGCGCGGCGCATGTAGCCAGCGTATGGTGCTAATCCGTTCGCGAATCGGGAAATCTCCCTCATTTGCATATTTGCAGGGGAAATCAATAGGCGCGACTGATGCGCCAAGCGAAATTATGCGCTGACGAGACTCTGGCGTCGGAAAGTTAAGCCGATAGGAAAAAGACAGTTTTCTGTCGCATCTAGTTTGGTGGGTACGGCCACATAGAAACGACGACGCATATTCACAGTTACGCGGCGCATATCGAAATACTCCAGCGCAACTCTACCTGAATCTGGCCCTATGGGTACGGAGACCTCTCTTAATGTTATTAACATGTTCACCGACCCGAACTGCCAGAGCCCGTGATCTGAATTGTTTCACATCTGATAAATAAATTATGCCTTTTAGTTAGTTTTTTGTTTATTAAGGGGTTATATTAATCTTGTTCTATAAAATATATTTAATGTTTATAATTTTAAATATCATATCATTTTTAGATTGTATTTTTTTTAATGTTTCCCAAGGACGATATCGAGCGACTTTATATAAAATGTATTTATTTTAGAAGAATAGGTGTTTATATCATTTTTGACCACATGATGGCGATAGATTATTGTAATGATACAATACAAATCAGGCTTAGTAATAATGTGGTCGCGATCACTTTATATTTTTATGCAGTGATCGATTCTAATTTTCTTATAAACCATCAAACAATCGATCGCCCCGTATTTTACCGACAATATAGAAGCGATGTGTTTTTCTGCTTATTTTCATGTGATGCTTTCATTTAGAGGCAGGCAGACGCTGCTGAGGAAGTTTGTGGAAACGTAACGCGTATGGAGGAGGCGCACACAGACGTCGCACGCTGTCCTTTCGTGAAACAAACCCGTCGTGTTTTATGCTACTGATCGTTCGGATCTTCGTGAGTAGTTTTATGCTTATCCAATAAATTTTAGAAATTTGGAAACGGAGAGAACTTGGATCTATCTTTTTTCCATACATGGTTCATTATCCTGCTGCAGAATACTGAGGGACCTGAAAAGACAACTTGCCAATGGGTGTACAGTGCCTGCCGCCGAGAATGTGTTTTAAGCACGACAGCATCGCGCTGAATCTCGGCGACAGGCTGCCGATATCTCGCACTCGCTGGAATAGTAAAAGCACATTCCAGCGAGTGCGTCATAGAAGCGACGGGGATCCGACGCGGATTCCCGCCAATTCTACACGTGGGCGGAGTTTGTTATGAATCCTGAAGGAGAAATCCCCGCCGGATTTTTAAAGAAAAATCCGGCATGGGTTCCCCCCTCAGGAGCATAACGGGCCCTTAGGTCGGTTATGGGTTGTAAGGAGATCCCCTACGCCGAAAAAACGGCGTGGGGGTCCCCCCACAATCCATAACAGACCCGCATCCAAAGCACGCCGGCCGGCCGGTCAGGAAGGGAGTGGGGGCGAGCGAGCGCCCCCCCCCCTCCTGAGCCGTACCGGGCAGCATGCCCTCAACATGGGGGGGTCAGGTGCTCTGGGGCAGGGGGCGCACTGCGGCCCCCCACCCCAGAGCACCCTGTCCCCATGTTGATGAGGACAGGGCCCCTTCCCGACAACCCTGGCCGTTGGTTGTCGGGGTATGCGGGCGGGAGGCTTATCGGAATCTGGAAGCCCCCTTTAATAAGGGGGCCCCCAGATACCGGCCCCCCACCCTAAGTGAATGAGTATGGGGTACATTGTACCCCTACCCATTCACCTGCAAATACAAAGTGTAAACACAAATAAAACACACAGGGTATTGAAATATTTTATTAGTTGGCCGCCGGGGGGGGGGGGGGGGGGGGGGGGGGGGGGGGGGGCTGTGTATGATCGCTTTTATAAAAGCGCCCATCTCCGGCGGGCTTCTGTGGGGGGTGGGTGCCGCCGTCTGGTTCTCTTCCGCCGCCGGGGGGCGCTTTGATAAAAGCGCCCACCACCCGGCGGGCTTCTTTCGACGTCTTCGGCGGCGGGGGGGTCTTCTCCCACTCTCCGGGGGTCTTCTCCCGCTCTCCGGGGGTCTTCTCCCGCTCTCCGGGGGTCTTCTTCTTCTTCAGGACTCGCCGCCGCTATCTTCGTGTGTTAGCTCAATTACTAGCGGCGGCGGCCCCCTCTTCTGCGACGTCGGCGTCGTCGTCTTCTTCTTCTTCTTCTGCTGTCCAGATGTTGACGCGACGCATCCTTCCGCTGTTATGCCGGGCGCGCGGCTCGCAGCGAAATATATAGGCCTGTCTTGTGACGTCGCAGTCCCATCATGCTCCGGTAGGTACCACGTGCTACCTACCCACGTGCTACCTACCGGAGCATGATGGGACTGCGACGTCACAAGACAGGCCTATATATTTCGCTGCGAGCCGCGCGCCCGGCATAACAGCGGAAGGATGCGTCGCGTCAACATCTGGACAGCAGAAGAAGAAGAAGACGCCGACGTCGCAGAAGAGGGGGCCGCCGCCGCTAGTAATTGAGCTAACACACGAAGATAGCGGCGGCGAGTCCTGAAGAAGACCCCCGGAGAGCGGAGAAGACCCCCGGAGAGCGGGAGAAGACCCCCGGAGAGCAGGAGAAGACCCCGGAGAGCAGGAGAAGACCCCGGAGAGTGGGAGAAGACCCCCCCGCCGCCGAAGACGTCGAAAGAAGCCCGCCGGGTGGTGGGCGCTTTTATCAAAGCGCCCCCCGGCGGCGGAAGAGAACCAGACGGCGGCACCCACCCCCCACAGAAGCCCGCCGGAGGGGGGCGCTTTTATAAAAGCGATCATACACACCCCCCCCCGGCGGCCAACTAATAAAATATTTCAATACCCTGTGTGTTTTATTTGTGTTTACACTTTGTATTTGCAGGTGAATGGGTAGGGGTACAATGTACCCCATACTCATTCGCTTAGGGTGGGGGGCCGGTATCTGGGGGCTTCCAGATTCCGATAAGCCTCCCGCCCGCATACCCCGACAACCAACGGCCAGGGTTGTCGGGATGGGGCCCTGTCCTCATCAACATGGGGACAGGGTGCTCTGGGGTGGGGGGCCGCAGTGCGCCCCCTGCCCCAGAGCACCTGACCCCCCCATGTTGAGGGCATGCTGCCCGGTACGGCTCGGGGGGGGGGGGGGCGCTCGCTCGCCCCCACTCCCTTCCTGGCCGGCCGGCGTGCTTTGGATACGGGTCTGTTATGGATTGTGGGGGGACCCCCACGCCGTTTTTTCGGCGTAGGGGGTCTCCTTACAACCCATAACCGACCTAAGGGCCCGTTATGCTCCTGAGGGGGGGAACCCATGCCGGATTTTTCTTTAAAAATCCGGCGGGGATTTCTCCTTCAGGATTCATAACAAACTCCGCCCACGTGTAGAATTGGCGGGAATCCGCGTCGGATTCCCGTCGCTTCTATGACGGCTTTGTCTCCATCGCGGCAAGCCAGCTCGGCGCTGGCTCCCGCGATGGGGCTCGTAGGTGGTCAATCTCGCCGAGAAAGGGAGCGAGATTGACACAATATCCCAGTCACCTACTGTATCTGCATTACTGCTTGCATGACTACCTGGTAATACACGGACTCCATGCCTTAAGGTGAGAGTGGCCAATCCTGTAGTGGTGGAGGGATCACTTGTTTTTGAATCTACGTCACTGGTGAATTTTCAGCGGAAAAAAAACACCAGTCTATGGCCAGCGTTAGGCTCTTTTCACATGGGCCAGATCCAGTTTTCCACCCCTGGACAGAGCTCACTCTGCTCTACAGGCAGTCGGATGTAAATTAACCAGCTGTCTGTATACACCCGACTGCCCTCTGATCCAGCCAGGCGGAGGGGAACAAATTCCCTTCCATTTGTTCTTGCTGGATTAGATTGGATGTAGCCGTCTGTAAGCAGACACAAGTCCATTTACATCTGACTGCCAATGGAGGAGAATGAAGGGACCAATCAGGTCCATCTGAAATATGGACAGGGATGTTTAATTGAATCTCTCGTGTAAAAGGGGCCTTAAGCTGGCCATAGCTGGGTAGAACTTTGAATGGAAAAAGTTCTAAAAAAGTTTGTTAGTTTTTCCAAACCATTTGTGTGTCAAATCAGCCATACTTTTCAATCACGATAAAACTTGAATGAGCAGAATGGAAAATTTTCCTTGCATAGACAAAATTTCTAAGAAATGGTAAACACTACAAGAAAATAGAATGAATGATAGTCCATTTGTCATTGAATGTTTGCACCACAATAAAACTGAGAATGGTACAAACGGTACGAAAATTCCCAAACGGCAAAGCCATTATTTGCCTGTATGTAGGTACATTGTGACGTAGATTAGGAAGTGATGTAATGTACATGTGACCCTTGTAGCCACGTCTCTCCGTGCCATACATTTGGGTTGTTGCAGATTTTCCGTTCTTTCTCCTTCGATGGATCTTTTGGACTGGTAGAGATGAGCAGATTCGAATGATGGACTCTAAGTACTACTATTGGAATTGCTGACGTTGCAAGTTGATGGGAATAGAGTACTGGCAATACAGAGGCAATTTCAAAAGAAGAGGAGGAAACGGAGCATGGTGTAAACATTGTATTTGGTTTTCGTTCAGTAAAGTCCATTCATTCCAAAATCAAACAAAATCTTTTAAATTACATTCAAACGTTGTGAGATTCATGTACAATATTTCCTAAGAATTTTGAAATTATATCCACCTATGGCCAGCTTTAGAGCAGGGGTGTATTTAGGTTTTGTGCTGCCCTAGGCCTGACTAAACTTGTGCACCCCCTAATTTAAATATGTCTGTCAAGGCCACACCCCTTTCTGTTTAAGACCCTTAGCTGAGGGCCGGGGGGGGGGGGGGATGGATTCGCTTAATTTGCATAGATTTCCTCTCACTTCCTGTTTGTCTATGGTGCAGGAAGTGAAGGGAAAATCACTGCAATGGGACAGGGATGGAAAAAAATAAACTGACTGGGGCTCTAACCCCCCCTTACTCTATCCAAAATGAAAAACAAAAAAAGTGTTGCCTATAATTCTACTTAAAGCACACATTTCGGATAATTTTATGGCGAGGACGAAGAAGATATAACCATGCCAATGGTGCAGCAGAAAACATATAGCACAGTGAGGAAGGTTTGTAATCCAGGATAATAGAACAGTCAAAATTAGAAGCAGCGTCCCTCCCCCCCCTCCCCACACACAGTTGCAGAATGCTGGCCTCCCACATACCGGAAGAAGTGCGGCCACCTTTTGGGGGACACTGGACTAATTTGCCTCTCAGCCCAGTCCAGCCCATAAGACTGGCACTACACTAACGGTGTAGCACAAGCCGGCGGGGACTCTTTCTGTGCTGCCCCCCTGCAAAGTGCTGCCCTAGGCCTGGGCCTTGTTGGCCTAGGCCAGGATACAGCGCTGCTTTAGAGTCTGGACAGCTTGTCTTCATAGATGGAGAAATCAATTGCGAATTGAACCACATTTTACTGGAGGTCAGGGTAGTAGCTCATCACATGAAGCTTAATAGGCAACTGTATCGTTGGTACATGCAGCCACCAATGAGTGCAGCCCACCAGGTCCACGATTCAGTAATTTTTACTGTGCGACCTTACCAGGCTCTCTTTAAAGTGGAGTTCCACCCACTTTTACAACACTTCAGCATCACTCACTAAACTGTGCACTGTAAACAAATTGGATATGTTTTTTTCTCAGCACCTACTGTATATCTGCTGTATTCATTTTTCACTTCCTCCTTCCTGGGCGTGGCATATAGCATGTTTGCAATGCCCCCTGGGAAGGGGCGGCAACTTTCTCTGATACTTCCGTTGCTAAACATGACCTAAAACCTATTACACTGCTTGTGCTGCACTGAGCATGTGCGAGATCTGCAATGATGAGATCCAGGAAGAAATACAGTCTGGCTTCAGATACCCACACTTAAAGCGGAGGTTCTGCGGTTTAACTTTTTTGTAACTGTTAGGTTCAATGCATAGTAAAAAAAATTACAAATTGACACTCACTTGCTAGCCAAATCAAATCGTATTGCCTCGTTTTCTGTCCTATAGAAGAACTTTTAAAATTACATCCAGGCGTTCATCTTGCTTGTGGGCATTATGAAGTCCACAAGCAAAGACTTCCTGGGTGCGGTGGTGCGACCCTCCCATGATGCACCGCATAATCTTGCGCTGTGTTGTGCTGCACATCCACATTACCAGCGTCTCCTGTAAATCTTGTGACATCACGCCCAGGAGACACTGCGATCAGCACTGGGCCGACGGGAAAAACAAAGGACACGCCCACTCCCGCAGGGAACAGGACCCAGAAGCTACATAGAAAACCACTGGATAAAGGTAATCATTGAGCTACAGGGGAAAAAAAGCGATGCTCCGCTTTAAGATGGCCACGGCCTGCTTTAAGTTTATAAAATAACGAACCACTGCTATAAACTAACAAAACAGACCTTAGTTTACAGACTAACTTTACTAGAATACATTAAGCTTGTGTATTATAGGGGTATTTTTTATTTTAAAAGTTATAAATTAAGGCCGGAAAAAAACACTTTAAGCAGATTCTTTGCCCACCAGGGAAGGAATCAGATTAGCTCAGAGATGTATCTTCTCTCCAGAGATTGACTAGCTGGGACTTTCAGCTTATATCTGAAAGTGTGAAAAGATAGTTATAGTGAGGTTACTGCCTGATCCCCACAATGTCCAACGAGTTCCACAAGACTAAGTGCACACTGCATAATGTACCAAATAGCACACATGGACAGAATTATGTAGCACAACACATAAGTGAATTAGCACAATACAGACATCACATGAGCGTGAAAACAAGATGTGCATTTATTGACTTCAACAGAAATATCTCCCAAAACTCAAGTATCAGCATTAATTCCTACAGCAGAATGGTCTGCTTGGCCCTAGGCCTGCTTAAGGCTCCATTCACATCTAGGCGACAAAACGCCTGATGCGCGACGCTCGTGCCGCTGGAGGGGAAAAATCCCATTGATGTCTATAGAGATGGTTCACATCTCTGAAACGCTGAACGCCTGTCGCCTGAAAAAAAGTCCCGGACCCTTTTTTTCAAGCGACATTGGCGTTCGGCCATAGACATCAATGGGGAGATTTGTAAAAAAAAATAAAAAAAAAATGAATCGAAGCACGGCAAGTAAAGCCGCGTATGCGGCGTTACTTGCCGCATAGATGTGAATGCAGCCTTAGAGTATAGGTAGAACATTTGTGCTGCTTGAAGACTTCCCTTATAAAATGGTAGAGCTTTCAAAACGAACATTAATTAATTAGTGCATATAGAAGATAAATATTATATGAATGTAATGGTTCTCCCTATTTGCATTTTAACTTAAAGCACAACTTTTCTTTTGGTTCTCTTTCAATCTGTGTCTACCCCCGCCACCACCTACCCCCAAGTGCACCCCTTCTAGATAAACACTTACCTTCAGCCCAGATCCAGGGATATTAAACTGGCCCGAGTGAGGCTGCACAGCCTTTTATCCTCAAGACATCATTGGGTCCTTTTCTTAAAGCGGAGTTCCACCCAAAAATTAAACTTTCGCTTTTCAGAAGCCTCCCCCCCCCCTCCGGTGTCACATTTGGCACCTTTCAGGGGGGAGCAGATTCCTGTGTAATACAGGTATTTGCACCCACTTCCGGGCATTAACACCCAAGCCACCTGCGGGTATCTACTCCACTTCCTTCGTCCCCCTCTCTGTCTTCTGAGAGACACACAGGTCCTAGAAGACAGCAGGGGCAAATGGGATTGCACAGAGTGACTCGCGCATGCACAGTAGGGAGCAGGAAGTGAAGCAGCAAGGCTTCACCTCCTGATTCCCTTACCGAAGATGGCAGTGGCAGCACACGAGAGCTAAGCGATAGATCGGCTTCGGACAGGTAAGTGTCCTTATTTTAAAAGTCAGCAGCTGCAGTATTTGTAACTGCTGACTTAAAAAAAAAAAAAAAAAAACGCGGACCTTTAATGTGCAAGCATGCCACTCTGAGTCCATTTTTCCCCATTGGGGAACCATACTCACTGTTTTATAAAGCACCACATATCGCAAAATGATCATGCTTTTTATTTAATGTTTTAATTTTTAGCACAATAGTTGTTTTCGTTTTCATACCAGTGCTGGTGATCTTCTGAAACCTTTTGCAGCCACTTCTGTATCCAGTAATGGTTGCATGGCATTTGTCAGGGTAGGCTTCCTGATGGTAACAAAAGTGCCAGCATAATGTGTATTGTAATGGTCATTTGTAGTCGTCATTAGAGAGTGGTAGAGCGACATTGCAGCAGCACAGTTGGGAGACAAGGACATAAATGTCAGGATAAACACTTCATGTGCTTTTGAGAATAAAGCGACTAGACTTGCATTTAAGTAAATTTTATGGATATTCATTTTTTTAAAACATAATAAAAAACATAATATTTTATTTGAATGTTATAGTCTAGGACTAAATTAATTTTTTTTAAATAAAATGCTTTTTCTTAAAAGCAACATCGATCATATTTTTCTGGTATTAAAGAGTTCTATAGTGCGCCTAGATTACCAACCTCCTGAAAAAATCCCTCGCTACTTAAAATTTGAACATAGACAGAGGGGTCAGAAATGCTCTGCAAGCCTTCTCATTGGGCCAGGTCATGCGACTACTTGTCATAGTTTTGTCATATGATTTCAGAAAAGAGAGTTCAGGCAGAGCCACTGGATGGTCACTGGTGTTCGAACATTACCACTCCAAGCTCCGCCTCCTTCACAAGATGTCCCTTAACCCAGCCATGTGCTGTACAATCCGATTGCCCAATCTCTGTATCTCCTATAGATTTACCAACAATTAGGTAGTGCTAGAGCCCACACAAGAAATCCACTCAGTTTATATACATTCTGGGGGGCCTTCAAACTGAATTATTGGAAAATGTATTTCACAATCAGACTAACTTGTAGGCGTAGATGTACATGCAACAGGGACATCTTGCAGGAAATACAAGCTCAGCTTCCTTGTCATTCTCGAACTCCACCATTCGCTGCAGTGTAATACATACACAAACAAAACGTGAGATAAGGCAATCTTAAAGCGGAACTTCAGTAATTTTTATCTTTCCATCCATTAAAGCTTCTGCCCTTGTTGTTTTAACTTTGGATAGTAAAACATTTTTTTTCTGCCAGTAAATACTTTATACAGCCCACTTCCTGTTTGTCTGGTAAAAAGCCTAGGCTTATGACAACATGCACAGATCTCTCTCACTCTTGTGAGAGTTTGCCAGAAAGGGGGGCGGGGGGAGTCATAAGAGGGCAAATCAGAGCTGGAGTTGTGCCTCTGTGTGTCTGTGTAAATCCAGGAAGTGGACAGGCAGCAGCTTCAGCTGCCCACAGTTAAAATGGTTGCAGTCAGACTCAGTGGAGGGAGATTTCTGCAGCATATTTGGCAAGTATAGAATCACAGTATATATAAAATAATATGCAAAGTGGTTGCAGGGAAGCTATAGAATGGCAAAGATCTTTTTATTACAGATGTGAGTAGACTGCAGTTCCTTTTTAACAACCATGACAGGTGGGAAGAATTCAGAACTTAGGCACTGTGTCACTGTTGGCACCTATAAAAGATGGTTCATGATTCTCAATATATGGGCATCTACAGAAACCTGAAATAAAAGTTGTTTTGGGTGAACCGAGTCTGTAATCAGTCGTAGTCCTTTTTAAACACAATTGTCAACGATGCTGCAGAGTTGTGACCCTTGTGACAATCAATCGACCAATACATTGCCCTATTTTTCCAGCCATGCTAAACTAGTCCCATTGCTAGGAAGAAAATGGGCTGAATATGGTCAGCTAAAAGTAGTTCTAAAGGCTCAAGTTAATTTTGTCTTCATGCATGAAAACCTTCTGTGTGCAGCAGCATCACCCACTTACTTGAGCCCGACACAGTTCACGAGAGCCTCGGCTCTCTGGGAACACTTCCTCCTCATTGGCTATAAATCAAAGCCAGTGAGCCAATAAGCAGAGAGATGGGTGGGGCAAAGTTGGCTATGAGCCCAAGAAGAAGAGGATCGGGGCTGCTCTGTGCAAAACCACTGCACAGAGAGGGTTAAGTATAACATGTTATTAGGAAATCCAGTCGGATGAAATTTGTG
>CM056050.1:531239645-531409645 GCA_029574335.1 Rana kukunoris | reverse complement strand
TCAATCACAGTGGATGACGTGGCGCGCCGGGGGCGGAGCCGAGTGATACAGTCGGCGGCTATGGTCGCCGCTGTATCACGGGAGCACGCTCACAAAAGCTTTCCATCGTGCGAGCGCCCTCGCATGAAGATGGAAAGCTTTTGCGAGGAAGAGCCCAGACAGCCGCCGAGGGACCCCAGAAGACAGCTTTCCGGGCCACTCTGTGCAAAACGACCTGCACAGTGGAAGTATAACATGTTTGTTATTAAAAAAAAAAAAAAGTCCTGACTTTAGTGTCGCTTTAATTTTGACTTGATATAAAAGCGATGTCTTGATATACAAGTAGCGTCATGTCACAACTGAGTATAAAAGAGAAGCGCCTCCAAGTGTAGCAATATGGTTACATTTAATGAAGGTACAACATTTAGCAACTCACATGGTTGATGATAAAAAGAGGCACAACTAAGTATGCAGGGATCCGGGGTAAAGATGTCCACATATGCTTCCAATCCCCTTGTGGATGGACATTTTATGGTTACGCAACCAATCACATTGCTATAATCTTTTTATGTGGACTATAAACTGAAAAACCTATGAATAAATGTTTGTGGAACTAATCATCCGAGTTTCCATTATTTATTATGGGAAAATTTGCTTTGATATACAAGTGCTTTGAATTACAAGCATGTTCCTGGAACGAATTATGCTTGCAATCCAAGGTTTTACTGTATTCACTTTTAAATTTCCATAAAATGTGATAGAATACACATTTCAAGACTGAGCTTACTGTGCCATATTTTTAATTTTTAAAGAGATGTAGATTCTTCTTTTAAGCCGGTGATCTGCCAGTCTGGTTCCACCTATCTGTTTTGTTCCAGCTGAGTACGCCCATCCGACGGAAACTGCCGAGCGCGAACAGCTGTGTGTTAGCTGCCAGATGCGCTCGCTCCCGATCGTGCGGATGGCAGGTAATGCACGCTGCCGCTCGGCAGAAAGGGGAGGAATGAGGGGAGGAATGTATTTTTTTTTTTTATTCCTAACTAATCTGTTAAACAGCCGCCGTGGCCGAGCGCATAGACAGCTGACGATCAGCTGTTGCGTTCGGCTATTTCCGTAGACTATTACTGCGCATGCGCAGTCGGTAACTGCGCATGCGCAGTTAGTTCTGGAACAAATCTCATAGTGGAACAAGGCTGACAAGTCACCGGCCATAGACAGGCCAAAATTGGGGCGGTTCAGCAGGAACCAGATGAACTTTGATACATCTATGGACTAGCGAGTTGTACTGAAGTCGATCTAGTTTTTTTTTTTGTACAAATCACTGCCGCAGGCTATGGCCAGCAGCAATGATTATTGTGTTCTGATGGCAGGGAAACCTCCCACTGTCATAATACAATAGCACAGTGGAACGGATTTCCCCATCAACACTGACAGTGATGAGGAGGGAGTTTAGCAATTTTCTTTCCTTCAATTTGTGATTGAAGGAAAGAAAACGGCATTATGTATGGTCATGTCTAGCCAACCATACATGGATTAAAATTCAGCCGATTCAGCAGGGACTGGATCCATGTATGGGCAGGCTGATTGTATGCAAGTTGATCAATCAACATGGACACAACTAGTATGTGGGATTTTTCTAAATACGGCTATTGCCAGCAGCTATAGCTGCTGGCAGTAACCATTTTATTCTGCGCTGGTGTTCCGACGAGAAATTACCCCATCGAATAATTCCCCCAATGTACTGCACAGGTGCACCGCTTGCGCAGTGCGGTGCACTACAGAGCTGCGGAAAGTTTTCGAACATGAACAGCTAGCTGTTCATGGCGCCTGCGCAAAGACAATGACATTCTGCCGCACGCTCCCGATGCTCATGCAGCCATTGATTGAACTCTGCAAGGGGCGGATGCCTACAGAAGAGGCCATATCGTATCATGATGGGCAGAGCCGATATGATGGGGGTGGATTTCTCAAAGGGGCAGATGTATGATTTATTGATTTACCTGCCCCTTTGAGAAATTCACCCCCATCGTATCAGATCTGCCCATCATGATACGATACAGGCTTATTTAAATTGAACAGACTCCTTGCAGAGCTCGATCAATAATACACTCGCTCCTTGCAGAGTTGCAAGTACATCGGAAGCGTGAATACACCTGCCCCTTGCACGAGTATCGGGAGAGTGCGTGAGCGTGTGGCAGAATGTTGTCTTCTTTGCACAGCCGCCGTGTACAGCTGTTCATGTTCGGAGACTTTCAGCGGCTCCGTACTGCGCAAGCGCTGTTCTTGTGCAGTACAGGGGGGCATTATTTGACAGGGGTCATTTTTCGTCACAACGCCGACCTGGAATGCCTCCCCCCGCTGGCAGAATACAATAGTGCAACAGTAGGCATTGCCCCATCAACACTAAATGTGTAAAATCCAACGATTTTCTCTCATTTCACCCATGGGGGAAGGAAAGAAAATTGTATCATCTATGGCCAGTATTATTAGTGTCTGTAAATCAATCAGCACCCCTGTTGAAATCAGTTACAAGATAAAAAGGTGCCAAATAATGTTAGATCACAGTCTCTCAATGGTATTAGGATTGAGCAAAGAACTAAAGGCCTATGAAGCATGCTGAGACAGTACTATACGCCTTTTATTGGAGGATAAGGCAGTCATAATTAGGTTACCCATAGACATGAGACAACAGCTGCCCAACCTAGCAATTTTCTTATATCTGTGGGTGTTCCCTGAGCACCTGTTGGGATACAGTGTCAATTAGGATGTCTCGATCACCAATGTTAATGCCCGGTACACACGATCCGATTATCAGACGAATTAACCTCCATTCGATGTTTCTCCGGGCTCCCCCGGGCGCCCAGAAAAAGGATCACCCTGCGCTGGATAGGAAGCATTCCTTCTCTAACTCTAAACTGGTAACCTGTAAAAAAAAAATCAAAGTGTCGCCTATGGAGATTTTTAAGTACGAAGTTTGGCGCCATTCCGAGTGTGCGCAATTTTAAAGAATGACATGTTAGGGATCTATTTACTCTGCGTAACATCTTTCATGTTTTTCCAAAAAATTGAGCCAAAATTTACAGTTTTTTTTTTTTTTTAATTCATGAAACCATTTTTTTCCCCAAAAAAGGGCGTTTGAAAAATTATTGAGCAAATACCGTGCAAGATAAAAAGTTGCAATGAAAGGCATTTTATTCCCTAGGGTGTCTGCTAAAAAAAAAAAAAAACAATGATTGGGGGTTCTGAGTAATTTTCTAGCAAAACAATAATCATTTGTACATGGAGAGAAGTGCCAGAATAGGCCCGGTATGGAGGTGGGTATAAAAGCCTGGTATTGAAGTGGTTAAATCTGAACTCCAGGATTTTTTTTTTCCCCTTTAAAACTTATATTGGGGCAGCTTGGTATTATATAAATGTGTCACATCCAAAGGGCTGCCAAAATTTACTGCAGTGGTCATGCTAAATACAGTCAGTGCTGTCCTGTTCCAGGTGCTGCTGGGGCAACTTGCCTTCTGTATACTGAACACAGGGCAATTGGTTGTTCCTATCCCTCCTCCATTCAGCAAACATCTTGTATTTTCCAGCAAATACAAGGTGTTTTCCAATTGGATGTGGTGATCATGATGACTTCATCCACTGCTCCTCATCAAATCAGAGAAATCCTTGTATTCATTGAAAATAAAAAAAGGGATTTTTAAATACAGCTTACCTGTAAAATCCTTTTCTTGGAGTACATCACGGGACACAGAGCGGCATATTCATTACTATGTGGGTTATATGGAGTACCTTCAGGTGTGGACACTGGCAATCTTCAAACAGGAAGTCCCCTCCCTATATAACCCCCTCCCCTAGAGGGAGTCCCTCAGTTTTGTAGCAAGCAGTATGCCTCCCAAAATGGTCACCCAAAAGAGGGGTGGGAGCTCTGTGTCCCGTGATGTACTCCAAGAAAAGGATTTTACAGGTAAGCTGTATTTAAAAATCCCTTTTTCTTTCTCGTACATCACGGGACACAGAGCGCATAGCCATTACTATGTGGGATGTCCGAAAGCAATGCTTTAATGAGGGGAGGGAGACATCTTCCAAAGAAGGATTCAATTTTAGAGCTAAACTCAAATCATAATAATATTTCCCAATTAGTCAAGAAAAAGAACCTTTTTATTTTTTTTTTTTTTTTTTTTTTTTATATAACCAAGGGTGTTTCTGATCCCGAGGATTTCAAACTGCAGCCTGTAGTACTGCCTGACCAAAGGCAGAATCCGCATTTCTTCTCACGTCTAGTTGATAAAACCTTGTAAACGTGTGGACTGATGACCACGTTGCCGCCTTGCATATCTGAGCCATAGAGATCTGATGGTGTGCTGCCCAAGAGGCGCCCATGGCCCTGGTAGAATGGGCCTTTACCGACAACGGAGGGGGCAACCTCTTCAATCCGTAGGCTTGAATGATTAATTGTCTAATCCATCTTCGAGATGGTGGATTTTGCAGCTGCCTGCCCCTTCTTGGGGCCATCTGGTAGAACGAATAACACATCTGTTTTCCGGATCTTTTCTGTAGCTTTAAGATAGGCCTTCATGGCCCGGACAATATCCAAGGTATGCAGCAACCCCTCCTTTCTAGATGTAGGTTTTGGAAAGAAGGATGGAAGTACCAAATCCTGGTTTAAGTGAAATTTGGATATAACCTTTGGTAGAAAGGAAGGATGGGGCCGGAGAACTGCCCTGTCCTTATGCAGAACAAGATATGGTTCCTTACACGATAAGGCTGCTAATTCTGACACTCTCCTGGCCGAAACTATGGCGACCAAGAAAACCAAGTTTTCTTGTCAGTAAGAGTAAAGGAATCTCAGCCAAAGGCTCAAAAGGCTGTTTCTGTAGAGTGGACAGGACAAGATTTAAGGTCCCAAGGACAAACTGGTGACTTGACAGGAGGATTAATACGCAAGACCCCCTGTAAGAAGGTCTTTACCAGCGAGTGGGTGGCCAGCGGCCTCTGAAACCACACTGACAGAGCTGAGATCTGTCCTTTGATTGTGCTTAGTGCCAGGCCTTTATCCACTCCTAGCTGGAGAAAACTTAACACCCTATCAATAGTATATTTGCGGCAATTCCATCTTTTGGATTCACACCAGCCTATATAGTTCCTCCACACCCTGTAATAAATTACCCTGGAGACCGGCTTTCTAGCCTTAATCAGGGTAGGGATTACCTGCCTAGACAGACCCCTACCCCTGAGAATCAGGGATTCAGCCTCCAGGCCGTCAAATTTAGACGCTGTAATGTAGGGTGGAGGATCGGGCCTTGTGAGAGTAGGTCTGGTTGTAGAGGAAGAGTCCAAGGGTCTCCCACTGCCATATTCAGGACTAGTGAGTACCAAGCCCTCCGGGGCCAAGCTGGAGCTATTAGAATGACTGGCTTGTGCTCCACTCTGATCTTGCGCAACAGGCGGGGGAGTAACTGTAGTGGAGGGAATGCATATAGAAGTTTGAATTGATGCCAAGGGCAAACCAACGCATCGGTTCCGCAGGCCATAGGATCCCTCGCTCGCGACACGAACCTGTCTAGTTTCTTGTTGAACCTGGATGCCATTATATCTACGTCTGGCGTTCCCCACCTCTGGCAGATTGTCTGAAAGACCTGGGGATGCAGAGACCACTCCCCTGGCAACAGACTCTGGCGACTTAAGAAGTCTGCCTGCAGGTTGTCCACTCCTGGAATGAATATCGCTGAAATGCAGGGTACATGAACCTCTGCCCATTGAAAAATCAAGTTCACTTCCCTTTGAGCGGCCTGGCTCCTGGTTCCCCCTTGGTGGTTTATGTATGCCACCGCCGTGGCATTGTCTGACTGGATTCTCACCGGGAACCCCTTTAATCTGGAGGTCCACGCCAACAGGGCTAGGCGAGCAGCTCTGATTTCCAAGATATTGATGGGGAGCTGCCTCTCTGCTTTCACCCAAGTTCCCTGGCGGGAGAACCCCTCGAAGACCGCCCCCCAGCCTGCCAGGCTGGCGTCTGTGGTAACTACCTTCCAGACAACAGGGCTGAAGGATCTTCCCTTTAGAAGGTTCTGAGGGTTCAACCACCAGGCCAGGCTTTGTCGGACCCTTGATGATAGCGTCAAAGGGGACTCTAAGGCATGTGCCCTCTTGCCCCAGGCTGCTAAGAATGGCTGCCTGTAGGACGCGAGTGTGGATCTGAGCGTATGGTACTGCCTCGAATGTGGCCACTAGCTTGCCTAGTAATCGCATACACAGGCGAATAGTTGGTCTTCTCTTGTTTACAACCAACTGAACCAACCCCTTGATCGCCTTGATCTTTACAAGGGGCAGGAACACCTTTTGACGTTCCTGTGTCTAACCTCATGCCGAGGTATTCCAACTGCTTTGTAGGCTGGAATGCTGACTTTCCCTGGTTTAGGACCCAGCCGAATTCTTCGAGGTACCGAACCGTGAGGTTTACTGCCTTTTGCAGACCCGTCCGTGAAGTGATCTATAATTAAAAGGTCGTCCAAGTATGCTAGGACTGTGACTCCTTGGATCCTTAAATTGGCCAGAACTGGGGCTAGGATCTTCGTGAATACCCGGGGGGCCGTGGCCAGCCCGAAAGGGAGCGCCCTGAATTGGAAGTGTCGCTGCCCCACCGCGAAGCGTAAAAACCTTTGATGCGACTGAAAGATTGGTACATGAAGGTAAGCATCTTTTATGTCTATGGAGGCCAGAAAATCGTCTTTCTGAAGCGCGGCGGCTGCTGACCGGATGGATTCCATCCGGAAGGAACGCACCCTTAGATAACCGTTTAACCTCTTTAGGTCCAAAGATTGGCCTGACATCGCCGTTGGGCTTTGGTATGACAAAGAGATTGGAATAGAAACCTAGGCCTTGCTCTTGGGCTGGCACTTCTATAATTACGTCCTGGCAAAGCAGGTGATCCAAGGCTGCCAGCATTGAGGCCTTCCTTGCTGGATCCCTTGGTAGCCTTGATTCTTGAAAATGAGGCGGAGGATACCTCAGAAATTCCAGTCTGTAACCTGTGGTTACAGATGCCCGGACCCATTTGTCGGGGATCTTGGCTTCCCAAACTTCTGAGAAGAGACGAAGCCTTCCCCCCACCCGTGAGAGTGGGGGCGCCCCTTCATAAGGCAGACTTAGGGGCTGCCTTTGACGGCTTGCGATACCACGGCTTCTTACCCCCAGGGGTTTGTCCCTGCGATCTACTGTTAACGTTGGATCGCGCAGGCGGCCGTCGATACTGCCTGGAATTAGAGGGCCCCGAGACAGGAAAAAGCTGCCTTTTAAATGTAGGAGCCCGGAATGTCTTTTTGACCGGTAAAAGGGTACTCTTGCCATTTGAAATAGTCTGAATATATTTATCCAGATCCTCTCCGAAGAGTCGCCCTCCATGGAAGGGAAATCCTGCCAGAAGCTTTTTGCATGGGGGTTCTGCCGCCCAGTTCTTCAACCATAAGAGCCTTCTCATGTGTACCAAACATAGTGATAAACGAGAAGCCTGCTGGATGGAATCTTTTATAGCATCTACCGCAAAACACAGAAGCTCTGGGAATGTCAGCAAACTCTTCTGCTTGTTGGGTAGGCATGTCTTTTAACATCTCTTTTGTCTGGTCTTTTAATGCCTGACAAACTCCAATTGCAGCTACCGCTGGCTGCACCACTGCTCCTGCCGTAGCAAAGGATGCTTTTAAAAGTGTTTCTAATCTTTTATCAACCGGATCTCTAAACATATGTATATTTTCCACCGGGCAAGTTAGTGATTTATTCACACATGAGATGGCTGCATCCACTACTGGGAGCTTCCATCTCTTGGAGAATTTTTCCTCCATGGGATAAATGACCGCAAATCTTTTCGGTGGCAGAAAAATCCTGTCCGGCCGTACCCAATCCCGAAAGATCAATTCCTCCAAGAGAGGATGGACCGGAAAAACTGCGTTGCTTAACGGGGCTCTCAAAGAGCCCAGAGAGGATACCGGAGGAACCTGAGGTTCTGGTAATGGCAAACTAAATGCCGAGCGGACCATGTCCGTCAAAGACTGTACCCACAGTCTTTCCGTCTGGGAGTCTGAAAATGGTTCCTCAGAGGTAGACCCCTCAATCCCTGAACCCTCTCGGTTCAGGTCCAGTTGATCCTCCTGTGATTCTAATTCCTCCGGAGAGAGAATCTCAGCATCTGAGGATACACTCCCTGGTGATGGGGATCTAACCCGTTTCTTACCAGGAATAGCTCTAGCGATCAATGCTGCTATTCTCTCTTCTAGCCCCCCTAGGGATACGGCTAGCATCTCCTCTGTGATAAACACAGGGCTGGGCTGATCTGGGCCAGCCTCCGCACCAGATCCCCCTAATGGCTCATCCAAGGCGCTTCTTAAATTAATAAGCTGCGGGGAAAGAATCGGCATATCAGAATCAGAAAGGGAACCCTTTTGTTTTTTGGTCTTTTTTGTACCCTTTGACCCCGAACCCTTGGAAGCCATAATACAAAATCGAGGGACTCCGCCCACACAACAGACTGTAGTGGCCAGGAGTACAATTCCAGAGTTTAGGGGAAAGTAGATTACTAGTGTCCCCACAAACTGATGGGCCCGTATGTTGGTTTTTTTTTTTTTTTTTTTTTTATATATTATATATTATATATTTTCTATGACAACATACACAATGCCCCTAACTTAAGTTTGCCAGCCTCCAACCTGCTGTCAAATAAGGGGGATTCTTTGGCTTAACAATAGACATTGGGACAAAGTCCACATGTACTACCCCTTTTCCGCCACCGGGAGTCACTGTTCTGCCGCCCTGCGTCCTCTCTTGAAACAATCAGCCACAGACTGAGCCCTGAGAAGGCCTGCTGTCTATAACAGCAGAAGGGCGCGCCCCTGTATGACGCCGCAGGCCCGCCCCCCCCCCCCCTCCTGTCTGGATGGCGCGAAAATTCGTCAATAAGACGCGCGCGTGCACGCGCGCGTACCCGGAAACAGGAAGAACATGGAGGAGCCGCGCTGCTGGAGATCCATGGCGCAGAAACGGCGGCAGATTCAAAACTCCCGGCCAGGTAGGACTCTTTTAAGGCCCCTAAGGATCCTTTACTAGCCTCTAGGAAGCAACAGCAGGTTAGCTAGCAACACACTTTAGACAGGGGGGCCTAGTGATGGGGGGAGAAAGGGTGTCATCCTGTCTCTAAGACATAGTGATCACAGTTGCCCATGCAGAGCATACTCAGGCTATCCCCCCTTTTAGGTTACCCCGGGGAGCCTGCTGTCGAACCAAGTCCCGCAGGCTCCCCCTTACCTGCTCCATGCTGCAGGATGTTTGACCAGCAAACTGATCCAGTCTTCTCCCATCTCCGTGGGTAGCGTAGTAGACCTTCAGGCCCTGGGGTCCTATGAAGGTACCCACTGTCCTGGACCTATATAGCACCCTGGCAAAACAGGAACCTTATGGTTTTTGCAAACTCCAAGTCCTGGGCCCAGGGTCCAGCCCTCCAAAGAGGAGCATTATAGGCAAAACCCCACGGTTTGGGGCCCGGGTACTGTCCACTTTGGCACTGAGGCTCCTTGGACAGATCCGGTTAGCCCGCCCTTAATCCCAAAGGATGTGGAGCAAAGCTATTCCGTGACCAACACCTAAGACACTGGCGAAAAAACTGAGGGACTCCCTCTAGGGGAGGGGGTTATATAGGGAGGGGACTTCCTGTTTGAAGATTGCCAGTGTCCACACCTGAAGGTACTCCATATAACCCACATAGTAATGAATATGCCGCTCTGTGTCCCGTGATGTACGAGAAAGAAACATATGTTTGCTGAATGTAACATAAGAAATGTTTCAGTCGAATATAGAGATTGCATGCTCAAAATAATAGGACTGAACACCACCCGATATGGTGCAGGCTCCCAGATAAAATCGCCTGCTGATGTAAGATAAATACGTGAAGCTAGCTCAGGGAAGACGGTCAATAAGAATCGCTCTGGTCTGTCCCGGAAACACTCACGGGAAGACGTGTTTATGGAGCCTCAATAAGCCATCATGGTTCGACACGATCTGTTCGTAGCGACTGTCCCATGGAAACACTGCACATAGAAGAGGAAGAAGAGCGGGGATTTTAAATCAGTGGACCAGCTGTGCGGGCACAGACAGCTCAGCATTGCTGGAGGCAAGTATGGGAAGGGACTGTGGGGGTGGGGAGGTTGTACAGTGTTATTTCACCTGTTAAAGAGGTTGTAAAGGTACAATTTTTTTTCCCTAAATAGCTTCCTTTACCTTAGTGCAGTCCTCCTTCACCTACCTCATCCTTTGATTTTGCTTTTAAATGTCCTTATTTCTTCTGAGAAATCCTCACTTCCTGATCTTCTGTCTGTAACTCCACACAGTAATGCAAGGCTTTCTCCCTGGTGTGGACTGTCGTGCTCACCTCCTTCCTTGGACTACTGGAAAGTCAAGACGCTCTCTACCTTGCAGATAAAAGGAGCTGTGTGTTAGAGAGCGTCCTGACTCTCCTGTTGTCTAGGGGAGGGGGTGAGCACGACACTCCACACCAGGGAGAAATCCTTGCATTACTGTGTGGAGTTACAGACAGAAGAACAGGAAGTGAGTATTTCTCAGAAAAAATAAGGACATTTAAAAGCAAAATCGGAGGATGAGGCAAGTGAAGGAGGACTGCACTAAGGTAAAGGAAAGTAGGGAAAAAAAATTGTACCTTTACAACCCCTTTAAGTTTTTGTGAAAAGGAGAAGAAAAAGATTGAAATGGCTTCTGAATGTTTACTTACCCTTTCTCCCCTTTCACTGTACTGATCTAATCCACCATCCTCCTCTGTACACTTCAATGGCATTCTACTACAGAATAATGTTTACCTGTAGTTGGTGCATCTTCTACTTTTGCTGCCTGTTATGCAGTCAGTAGAGTGATCTGTCTCCCGGCCCCATAGAGGTGTAAAAAATTATATTACTCACCCGCAGGAAGTAGGAGTGGACGGGAATCCTAAATCAGGGGCTACAGCTGACATCTCCTCTTGCTTGCTCCACCACCTCTTGGAGCCATCACTCGCCAGTGTGCCCCTCAACTACCCTTCTCATCGCAACTGCGCCAACACTCCTGGGGCATTTTGTAAAAAAAATACTGAAATGTCACAAGTGACGCATCATTAAAAATTCGATGAACACCGTGGCATTGCAATGCAGTAGTATGTTGCAACAAAATGCACTGAAAAAATAAATACTACAACGCAGTCGTGTGAACTGCCAGGGCCTTTTTGCCTTGGTACTGCAATGTTCAAGGTTGCCCAGTGCACCTGGTATGAATGAGTAACACATGCAGAGATTACAGCTATACAATATAGGGATTGGAGCTACACAGCAGAAAAAACTGTCCCTTTACAAGCAAAAAATCATTTTTCACTGGAGTATAACTTTAAGGCTTACATCTTAGCAGAACAGATGGGACAAACCAGCAGGAAGGCCATCTTGCTTGTTGTAGTTACTAGTGTTCCTTCCCACACTACACTTACAATAATAACCGCACGGAGGCCTGTTAAACATATCCATTAGGATCCAGTTTCAAACACGTTTGACTAAATTGGCCCAGTGGACATCTCCCTGCTCATTTCCCACACTCTCATTCATTCATAGACACGGAGTTTGACAGCCATTAAAAACCTTATACGTAAAGCTGCGCTACCTCTTCCGTGCCTCACGCTCACACACACGTTGGCTCTGTCCTGAGACGGGAAGCTGGAAGCAAAGCAATGGTTATACAAGAACGCTGTTGTGAAAACATTAATGATTAGTTGTGCCCCAGAGCTTCTCACATTTCCCTGTCCTCAGATCCTTTGTGCTCTGCCTCCGGTTCCTGAAACCACAGAACAAAAGACTTTGCTCTTAGTTGAGAAGAGACATCTGATTTAGGGCATCTGAGCAACCAAGAACAGGGATTTGTGTGTTGTCAACCCCCAACATTTATTTGCTTTGCATTTTGTATGGAACCTTAAAAGGGAATGTAAAGTGGCCTTGTGCATATTTATTTACTATGGTCAGGGCTGTAAAAATAAATATTGGAAAATACAGGTAAATATGAACTATTTCCTATTAAAATGATGTAGTCTTTTGTCCAACCAGCAGATGGAGCTATATGCTCCATTTCACATGCTTTCCAATATCTCCCTACTATGCAGCAGATACAGATATGCAAACAAGGTACCCATGGTTCCCTTAATTAACTAGAAAATTGGCCAACAAATCCTCTACTTCACTACCTGTTGATCAGCTAACAAATCCACTGGTGGAGCAATTCCACCAAATTGTTGGTGTACCAGATTGCAATAGCCCGTACACCAAAAAATCAGACGATCGAGCGTCAGGTTTTTTTTTTTGCATGCTAGTCATATCGAAAATGGAGAGGTTACTGTAGGCACTAAAATTCCCGTACGACAATATAATAATAATTAAAAAAAAGAGAGTCTCTCTCCTGAAACTGAACTGTAGGGAAAACAAAAACTTTAAAGGGTCACTAAAAGGAAAACACATTTTTTGCTGAAATGACTGTTTACAGGGTATAGAGACACAAAAGTTAACCGATTCCTTTTCAAAATGATTAAAAATAGATAAAAATCAATCATATAAATGTGCCTGCAGGTTAGTTTTTCACTTTTGAACTGGCTTCATGTTTCTGTGAAGTAGAAATAGACACACAGAACAAAAACAAACAAATCCAGGGTAGTGTTCTGTTTTTTAAATGAATCCGATTGGTTCTGGGAAGTTTTAAACACACAGTAATGACAGCTTAGACCACCGTAAGAAAGCTCCCAGCACTGTGGTTATAAGGAAACAGACAAGCAGGAAGTGTGGAGAACAGAACAGGATTACAGCAACTTCAAAGCAAAAACAAACAATAAGGACATGTAACCAGTACTGCAGTAAGGTAAAGGAAGCTATTTAGCTAAAAAAAAATATGTCCTTTAGTGATCCTTTAATTTCAATATATTCCACAATAGGCACAAACTGAAACAAGTTCCACTTTGCATGCACCAAATGCCATCAGAAACCCAGATTTTACCTGGTAAAACTCAAAAAAGTGACATCACTGTGCTGCGCAGAGAGCAGAACTGTGGGCAGATACAAGATCAGTCACCACGCACAAGGCGACCGACTGGTCTTTAACCGCTTTCCTTACCAGCCACAGTATATATACATTGCGGTATGGAAGTGGTTGTACCGGGAACTTGGTTGAGACTACAACTATGATCCACGTATCAGAGACTATTACTATGATCCAAGTATCAGAGACTATAACTATGATCAAAGTATAATTTTTTAGTCCCAGCGATTCTCTTTCAAGTAAAAAGTAACCCACGTAGCTAAGCAGCCACTGGAAAACTTTTACAAGTGGCGAAAGGGAGTAGCACCCCCCTCCCGCCGCCACCGTTACCGGTCTATCCTGAGCAATAGGAAATTCCAGTAACGATGTGGACGGTGGCATCCAGCTCCAGACTCATAGCGAGAGGAACTGAAGCTGTTTCTCTCACTATTTTATCAGTTCCAGTTACAGGCTGCATAGTGGCCAGTGGAAGCAGGCGATCAGAACAATCTGTGTCCAATTGGCTGTACTGGAGCCCAAAGAAGAACGGGGGTGTCTAAAAGACCCCTGATCTATTATGTACCTGTCAATTCTACTGCTGTCAAAAGGGATGTTTACATTCTTTGTGACAGCAATAAAAGTGCCCAATATTTTTTTTAAAGAGGCCATGTAAAAAAAAAAAAAAAAAAGGATCCCCTTTCGCTCCCTGTAAAAGTTTTCCCATTGGCTGCATGGATTACTTTTACTTGAAACAGAATCCCTGGGGCTAAACAATTATACTTGGATCATTGTTGTTGCCTCAACCACGATCCCGACACAAAATGTTTTTTTTTTAAAGTGCGGGTCCCCCCCCCATGCTCACACGCAGTGGTGAACGTACACATCGGTCCCACGCGCATATTTAAACAGTGATCACACTGCAAATGTAAGGTATCGCCACGAACATCAGAGCAATAATTCAAGTAGCTTAAACTAAATTGAAACCTAAACTGGTAACCTACACAGGCTTTTAAAGCATCACCTATAGATAATTTAAAGTACCGTAACCATAGTTTGTCGCCATTCTGTGAGTAATATTAAAGAGTGATATGTTTGGCATCTAGTTACTCGGTGTAACATCATCTTTTAAATTTTACCCAAAAAAATTGGTATTATACAGTGTGTGTGTTCACTACAATGTATCAATGTGTTATTTAAAGCCTTTGCCAAATATATATATATACACATATATATACACATATATATATACATATACACACACATATATATATACACATACATATACACATACATATACATACATTTGACGGTTCCAAGTAATTTTCTAGCAAAAAAAAAAAACAAAAAAAAAAAAAAAAAGACATTTTACATGCAAGAGAAGTGTCAGAATAGGCCAGGGAAGCAAGTGGTTAATACAGAAATCTCCTACACAGATGAAAGTGGAAGGAGTGGTTTCATGCCGGGTTACTGCACAGATCTGGAAGAAATGCACGCAAAGATTCAAGCAATAAACATGCATCTTGTAGACAAAACAAGAAGCCTTACAAATAAATCGGAATTTCTAATAAGAAAATTGCATATATTATATACAGGCCTTTTCTTTATTATTAAAGTCGTATCTAATTAGTTTCCAATTAAATACAGTGACAGCAGGGAGTTTTGGAATAAACAAAAAAAAAAACAAGTCTTGGCCAACATTAAATGTTGACTCCATTTGTTGCATAAAGGATTAAATGTTTTTAATTAAAAAGATTAGAAACTCTATTCAGCGGTGGAAGCTGGCAAGCGCTCACATTTTAAAGAGGTCTACTGAATTTAACGTCAGGAACTTGTGTGCAGAAAGACGCATCAGACGTCTGTAGTATTATAGGTAAAAGGAAGGTGGGAGCTTGTGGCCACACACAGGCAGACCTCATCTAGAAAGACTGGTGGCAAGACTGGTTGGCTTCATGGAATCGCCATACTGCCACAATGTCAGTTTTAACTTTTTCTGTGGGCAACGGTCTCTTTTCTCAGGCTAACAAATGGAAAAACAGAACAAAAGCGAAAAAAATTGTACCTGCCAAACAAAGACTGAGTGCTTTTGATGCTCAAAAGTGAACCAGCAGCATCTAGATATAACAACGCTCTAAATTAGGAGCCATTTATATATATATATATATATATACACACACACACACACACACATATACACACAGCCTTGCAAAAGTATTCACCCCCTTGCCATTTTTCGTGTTTTGCCGACTCACAACCTAGAATTAACATGGATTGTTTGAGGATTTGCATAATTTAATTTACAGAACATGCCCACAACTTTGAAGATTTTTTTCCCCCATTGTGAAGCAAACAAATAGGACAAAATAACAGAAAAAGTACATAACTATTTACCCCCCCTAAAGTAAATACTTTGTAGAGTCACCTTTTGCATCCATCACAGCTCCAAGTCGCTTTGGATAAGTCTCTATGAGCTTGCCAAATTTTACCACTGATTTTTGCCCATTCCTCCTTGCAAAACCGATCCAGCTCCTTCAAGTTGGACGGTTTGTGCTTGTGGACAGCAATCTAAGTCTGACCACAGATTTTCTATTGGGTTGAGGTCTGTGCTTTGACTAGTCCAACACATTTACATGCTTCCCCTTAAACCACTCAAGTGTTGCTTTAGCAGTGTGTTTGGGGTCATTGTGTGAATTTGAGGCAAGGATGGAGGTTCACCTTCCAGCAGGACAGAGTGGTACAGGTTTTGTTCAAGAATGTCCCTGTATTTAGCACCATCCATCTTTCCCTCAACTCTGACCAGTTTCCCAGTCCTGACTGCTGAAAAACATCCCCAAAGCATGATGCTGTCAACACCATGTTTCACTATGGTGTTCTTTGGGTGATGTGATGGGTTTGCACCAGACATGGCATTTTCTTTGAGGGCCAAAAAGTTTGATTTTAGTCTCATTAGACCAGAGCACCTTCTTCCATACATTTTGGGAGTCTCCCACGTGCCTTTTTTCGCAAAATCAAAATGTGCCATCTTGATTTTTGCTGAAATTATTGGCTTTCTTCTGGCCACGCTGCCATAAAGCCCGACTATGGAGCGTACGGCTTATTGTCATCCTATATACAGATACTCCAGACTCTGTGCTGCTTCTGATTAATGCCCTCCTTACCCGAACTATGAGTTTTGGTGTACAGCCTGTCTCTTAGCAGGTTTGCCATGTTCTTTCCCTTTGGTTATGATAGATTTGATGGTGCTCCTAGGGATCATCAAAGATTTGGAAAAAAAGGGTCCGGGACTTGTTTCAGGCTTCAGGCGTATCGGCGTGGAGATGTGAACCACCTCCATAGCCGACAATGTAAATTCTCCCCTCCAGCGTATGTCAGGCTGCTTCAGCGTCGGGCTTCAGGCGACAAAACGCCTAGGTCTGAATGGAGCCCAACACATGAATATGCTTTGATCTAAACCAGTGGTTTCTTAAATCCTGTCCTTAGGGACCCACTACTAACAGGCCAGGTTTGCAAGATAACTGAAATACATCACAGGTGATATTTGCTGCTCAGTGGTTGCAGTATTCTAGTCTGCATCTCCCCAAGGTAAAACTTAAAATCAAGCCCGTTAGTGGGTCCCGATGACAATAGTGGAGAACCACTGATCTAACCCATTCCATTGTAGCTCTAACTATACGTTAGGGTCGTCATCCAGCTGGAAGGTGAACCTTTGTCCCAGTCGTCTTTTGCATACCAACAGGTTTTCTTCTAAGATTGCCCTGTATTTGGCTTCATCCATCTTCCCATCAACTCTGACCAACTTCACTGTCCCTACTGAAGAAAAGCATCACCACCATGTTTCACGGTGTGTTTAGGGTGATGTGAAGTGTTAGTTTTCCACCACACATAGCCTTTTGCTTTTAGACCAAAAAATTATATTTTGGTCTCATTCGACCAGAGCACATTCTTCCACATGTTTGTGATGTCCCCCACATGGCTTTTTGCAAACTGCAAATGGGAATTCTTATGGCTTTCTTTCAACAATGGCTTGCTTTGTGCCACTCTTCCATAAAGGCCAGATTTGTGGAGTGCATGACTAAGGCTGGGTTCACACTTGTGCGTGCGTATTTCAGCTCTTTTATCTCTGCAGATAGATAAGGGAAGTGTTCTGCAGATTAGCTCCGTTTTTGCTGCAAATTTGGAGACCTGGGAGAAGTTCCGGGTGAGAGGAGAGTGGGGGAGAAGTGTATTGAGCTGAATGAGAGAAATTCCTGAAGAGAACTGAACACATCTGCGAATCAGCTGCGTACCCATAGAAGATAATAGGACTGAATTCGCACCTGAGCCACACCGCAAGGCATAAAATCTGCACGCGTTTTTTCCGCAATGCGCAGTGCGAATGCATCGCACATATGTGAACCAGCCTCATTGTAACAATGTATTTACAAATGTTCTGCATATTAAATGCGGTTTAAGCCGCACTCAATTCGCATAGGTGTGAACCCAGCCTTATAGTTGTCCTGTAGACAGATTCTCCCACCTAAGCTGTGGATCTCTGCAGCTCCTCCAGAGTTACCATGGGACTCTTGGCTGCTTCTCTGATTAATGCTCTTCTTGCCCGGCCAGTTTAGGTGGATGGCCATGTCTTGGTAGGTTTGCAGTTGTGCCATACTCTTTCCATTTTTGGATGATGGATTGAACAGTGTTCTGTTAGATGTTCAAAGCCTGGGATATTTTTATTTTTTATAACCTAACCCTGCTTTAACCCTGCTTTAAACTTCTCCACAACTTTATCCCTGACCTGTCTGGTGTTTTCCTTGGCCTTCGTGGCTGTTTTTTCACTAATGTTCTCTAACAAACCTCTAAAGGCTTCACAGAATGGCTGTATTTATATTGAGATTCAATTTCAGGTGGACTATTTACCAATTAGGCAACTTCTGAAGGCAACTGGTTCCACTAGATTTTAGTTAGGGGTAACAGAGTTAAGGGGGCTGAACACAAATGCACGCCACACTAATCACATATTTGTAAAAAAATTACAAATTAAAACCATTTATCATTTTCTTCCACTTCCACAAGCAGCTTGCTGTGGGGGACCCCCGAAGAGGATGATTGGAGCTGCTCTGTGCAAAACCATTGCACAGAGCAGATAAGTATGACAGGTTTGTTATTCTAATAATAAAATAACCTTTTTATGTACAATCACTAACTTTTAGGGTTTTACATAGGATTTAATCCTTGTGGATCTGCATGACGACCAAGCAAAAAGCATTGGCAATCTACGTGTCATATCAGCTCATTTCATCCCGATATCAATTTGGTATATACCCAATTATCGCTTATCGGAGTGGTGCACTAGGCGCTGCTGTGATATGCGAGTACCCCTGAAAGGGATTTTCTTTGTTCAATAAAACGTTAAAAAAAAAAAACTTTATTACACTATCCAGTTTTCTCATATTTCCACATACTATGGAGACATACTGACAAGTCCAGGATCCCGGTACCATTTCAGAACCCAGAGGTGGTTCACATGCATGCATTGACTTGAGTTTAATTGCAAAGTTGCACGCTCTAAGGCGAGCGTTTACTACCTAAGGGGAGCACCAGAGTGAGGACACCTAAGCATGTTTTGGATCACCTACTTAATTGCTTGAATTGTATGGACTTTTTTTTTAGCACGGTCATCAGTGATGCAGCGGGATACCACATATATGCACATGAGCACTTTGGATTGAGTTGTGTATATATTGTTTACACTATTGTCGATTTATATAGTTGTCACACCATTTGATCTCTATCTCTATCTCTATCTCTATCTCTATCTCTATCTCTATAAATTCATTGATCACTTCATATATATTTTATCTCTTCTTATTTATTTAGTTATTAATATTGATGTATGCACTTTGATATTCACACTGATAGAGTGCGCATTACAGTTAATATTAATTTCCTAGCACAGCGTATATATCTAGTTTACTTAGAACTCTGTCTTACTGGTCAGATGTTGAATTTTATAAGCAGCGATCTTCTGTCAGATTAGCAAACCTATGAGATGAGCAGGCTTGCCGCTACTTTTACCATTCGACATCTAACCAGTAAGACAGAGTTCCAAGTCCTGTATTTCCCTATATAAACTCACTTTACTGTTAAAATTACGTGTAAAAAGGAAAACTCCGGTGGGTGTAACAAGATGTCCGCTTTCCCCCTTCTCAGTGTATCCTCACTATGGAGAAGTGCAGGGTATAGCAAGATGGCGATGACTAAACCTCACTTTCGTTACCAATTTTGACGGGTCGCCTAATCTGATGAAACACCAGTAAATACCTTCTAAAGCCTACTTCCTGTTTGTCTATGACATCATGCACAGCGCACTCTCTCACCCTCGTGAAAGTCTGGCAGGAAGAAAGAGGGGATGAGTCAGACGACCAATGAGAGCTGCGTGTGTGTAAATCCAGGAGGTGAAGGAGGCAGCAGCTTCAGCTGCCCACAGTTAAAATGGCTGCAGGCAGACTAAGTGGAAGAAGATTTCTGCAGCATTTTTGGCAAGTACAGAATCACAGTATATATAAAATAATATGCAAAGTGGTTGGAGGGAAGCTTCAGAATGGCAAAGATGTTTTTATTACAAATTAATGTGAGCCGACTGCTCTTTAACACTGAGCTTTCGTAATCATCTTCCTGTTTCATCTGGGGCACACAAGTCATTTTCCTTCCCTTTTCATCATAAAAAAATGCAAGTACTGGGATTGGTTGCAAAGATTTTCAAAAATCTCGTAACAAAATTAAAATCAGTTCTAATGTTCGGAAGTGTACATGACTGCAACCTCTACATGGCGCCACTGTGGAACCCGATGATTAATAGGTCACTTTACTTGCTGTTACTGTGTTGTAAATTTGTATGCGAGATTTCAACGTATAGTATTATGTATTCACAGTCTACACACCCCTGTTAAAATGTCAGGTTTCTGTGAAGTAAAAAAAAAAAGACAAAAAGGTAAATCATTTTAGAACTTTTCCATCTTTAACCACTTAAGGACCGCCGCATGTACATTTACGTCGGCAGAATGGCACCGACAGGCACATCAACGTATATATACGTTGGTGCCTTGGGGGGGATCGGGGGTCCGATCGGACCCCCCCCCCCCGTACATGCGCGGCTGCAGGAGCGATCCGACAAGTGGGGGCGGCTATCCGTTTTCACCCGCCCCCTCCGGATCGCTCCCAGCCAATGCGCGCGCCCGCCTGCCCTGTCACTTCCTCCTCCTGTGTAAACACAGGAAGGAGGAAGCGACGTGATCTCTCCCTCGGCGTTTGTTTCAAGCGCCGCTGAGGAGAGATCACAACACAACAAGTAAGTCTGCACTAACAGCACACTTACACACACACAAAAACACATTTAACCCCCGCGATCGCCCCCCCCCCCTCCCCCCTGTCACAGTGTCACTGAATGCAGTAATCATACATGTATGATTACTGTATTTAGTGTCAGTGTGACAGACAGTGTGACAGTCAGTCAGTGTTAGTGTCAGGGTAGCCCCCCCCACCCCCCCAATAAAGTTTTAACCCCTTGATCACTGCCCTAGTTAACCCTTTCACTCCCTATTGCCAGCATCACTAAGCGATCATTTTTCTGATCGCTGTATTAGTGTCGCTGTTCCCGCTAGGTAGCTAAATTTTTTTTAATGCGATTTTTTTTTTACTAAAGACATGTGGCTAAATAAATTTTGGCCTAAATGTTTGACTAAAATTTAGTTTATTGGTTTTTTATTATAACAAAAAGTAAAAAATATTGTTTTTTTTTCAAAAATGTTGTTCTATTTTTGTATATAGCGCAAAAAATAAAAATCGCAGAGGCGATCAAATACCACCAAAAGAAAGCTCTATTTGTGGGAAAAAAAGGACGCGAATTTTGTTGGGGAGCCACGTCGCACGACCGCGCAATTGTCTGTTAAAGCGACGCAGTGCCGAATCGCAAAAACCCCTTGGGTCATTTGCCAGCGTATTGGTCCGGGTCTTAAGTGGTTAATGTGACCTATAAACTGTACAACTCAGTTGAATAACAAACTGAAATCTTTTAGGTGGAAGGAAGTAAAAATAAAATAATAAGGTTGCATAAGCGTGCACACCCTTAACCACTTAACAACCAAAGCCAATTCTGACACTTCACAAAATCAACACTTTTTTTGCATTGTTTTTTTTAGCAAAGACCCTACAGAATACAATGGCGGTCATTGCAACTTCATCTTGCACGGTATTTGCGCAGTTTCGGTACTTAAAAATCCCCATAGGTTTTGCTTTAATTTTTTGTACTGGTTACATGTTTTTAGTTACAAAAGGAGGTCTAGGACTAGAATTATTGCTCTCACTCCAACGTTCACGGCATCACCTCACATGTGTGGTTTGAACACCGTTTACATATGTGGGGGGGATTTATGTATGCGTTCGCTTCTGCGTGCGAGCACACGGGCACTTTAAAACATTTTTTATATTGTTAATTTTAAAATTAAAAACATTGACACTTACATTTTTTTTAATTTTTTTTCACTTTTATTCCTATTACAAGGAATGTAAACATCCCTTGTAATAGGAATGTGGCATGACAGGACCTCTTTACAGTGAGATATGGGGTCAATAAGACCCCACATCTCACATCTAGGCTGGGAAGCCTAAAATAAAAAAAACGATCACCACTTTACTGCCTGCGATTGTTATGGTCTTGCAATGTCTCACGGGACTTGTAGTTTCAAACCAGCTAGAGGGCCAAGGTTGCCTACCCCTGGTATATCGAATGCCTTGGAAATGCTTTTGAACCCTTCTCCTTACTGATACCTTTTAACAATGAGACCCCTCTGATGCTTTGGAAGCTCTCTGCAGACCATGGCCTTTGCCAAGAAATGTCAGGAAAGACCTACTAGAACAGCTGAACTTTATTGGGGGTTAATCAGAGGCACTTTAACCGCTTAAGAACTGCCCCATGCAGATATACTGTGGCAGAGCAGCCCTCCTGCGCGAAATCACATACCTGTACATGATTTTGTGCATGAGGGCTTGGATGTGAACGCCACCAGCAACCAACTCGTGCTATGATTGGACACAGCAGGACTGGCAAACGTGACGTCCGCCGATCATTCTCATGGGAGGCAGAACACAGATCGCCATTCTGTGAGGGGAAGATAGAGATCTTGTGTTTCTGCCAAGCAGAAACATGGATCTCTGTCAATCCACAGTCAAGGCACTCCCCAGTTAGAAAGCAGCCCCTAGGGACATGCTTAACTCTTTAAATGCCCCTGATGTTAACCCCTTTCCTGCCAGTATCATTAGTACAGTGACAGGGTATTTTTTTTTTAGCACTGATCACTATATTGGTTGTCACTGGTCCACAAAAAGTGTCAAAAGTGTCAGTTAGGTGTCAGACTGGGGCAGTGCGCTTGCAAGACATTAGAAAAAGTCCTGCAAGCAGCATCTTTAGGGCGGTGGGGGAGAGGTGTATACACCAGTCATTGGAATCAATGGACATCGTTGCCAATGCCCCCTGCAAAGCACTTTGGCAGCGGGGCTTTTAACCCTTTATTCATCAGCTAGCGGAGGTAAAAGCATCCCACTATCAGCCAAAAAGCTCCGCTATTACAGCAGTAAAGTGCCACTAAAATTAGTGGTGTATTACCACCAACGCCCCCCGCCCCAGTGTGAAAGTAGCCCAATTCTGAACACAGCTACATCCCCAGTTATAAAAGGGTGTGCACACTTATGCAACCACATTATTTGATTTTTTACTTTCCCTCTAAAAGATTTCAGTTTGTACAATTTTTAGGTCACATTAAAAGGTGGAAAAGTTCTGAAATTTATATTTTTTTACATCACAGAAACCTAACATTTCAACAGAGGTGTGTAGACTTTTTCTATCCATTATAGTAGACAGATCGGCTGACAGGTGACTCACTTTTGGCTTTGCTGCACTCATAGCCGACAAAGGACTTTCACAATAAGAATAACAATTGCAACAAACTGCATGCGACTGTACATTCTCACTCACAGGAGCATGCCGGTCGCACTCGTTTATCACCTCCTACGTCTCTTATGTACAGGACTGGAAGGAGCAGATGTCGTCTATTAAAGTAACTTGCAGAACCAATGCTGTGGTTTTCACACCTAGCTCTGTCCCTGATCTTTATATGAAGGGTAACAGACATGAGTCATATTAAAAGAGGATGCAATGCGGAGTACAGAACACTCATCTGATAAAGTGCGCCATTTGCCTGCAGATTACTCTGGCATAAAGCATTTTTGACTCACGCACAAAGAGAAAAAAAAAGTCACTCCCAGCGCTAAGAAGTCCTCCACAGCAGGATGTAAATCAACAAATCCAAAAACATACGGAATGCCTGAGGAAGGCGCCCTCTTCAAATGGGGGAATGCAATGAGAAACTACAAAGATACAAACAGGAAGGCACAAGCACCTAATGCATTACTGAAAAGAATGTATTGGAAAAATGCAGTGCAGGAGACGCATCTCACGACAACCCACTATGCTGGCAGGCCAACGTGTTTCAGGGGCACACCCCCTTTCTCAAAGCCAGGCCTAACCAATTCATAAAGAATTACACCCCAAGTATATGTTAGAATTAAAGCAGCTGTATACCCATTTTTGAGCAGTTTCCTTTAAATAATTGCAGGCTATGGTTTGCAATTGATCTCTTCTTACCCACTCGCTTTCCAAGTAATTGTTAATTTTCTTTTAAATGACATCACTGACATGTGCCGTTAGCCCTAATTTTCCAGGAAGTTATTGCTGCCAAAAAAATGCTGGGTTTATGCCGGAGCTGTGTCATTTCCTGTCGTCATCACCCCCGAGATCCCATGATACTCCTTCCCCATTGAGAAGCTGATCCTGGACCCCTTTGTAACTCGCTACGTCACAGGGGTTGTGGAGACAGAGTGGAGCCGAAGACAGAGTGAGAAAGGATTTGCTCCTATTCGCTGCACAAGGTTCCCGTAGTAACCGGAATTAAAAACGGTGCTTGGATAGGGCGAATAATGCGCATGCGACGGATTGTGGCCAGGGAAACATACTGAGGGCGGAAATAAAGTACTGGACAGACGTAGAAGGCCGGCGTTGAAATGGCGGCGGCAAAAAACAAGCAGGGGCGTTCACAAACTATTGCTGGCAGTAGGAAAGATTTTGGAGAATACCATTTGCGGCTTTGTGATTGCAAACAACTAGTTTGATTTACACCATCTCACAAAAGTGAGTACACCCCTCACAATTTTGTAAATATTTTATTATCTTTTCATATGACAACACTGAAGAAATTACACTTTGCTACAGAGTAGTAATTGTACAGCTTGTAGAATAGTGTAAATTTGTTGTTCCCTTAAAATAATTCAAGACCGCCATTAATGTCTAAACTGCTGGCAACAAAAGTGAGTACACCCCTAAGTGAAAAGTCCTAATTGGGCCCAAAGTGTCAATATTGTGTGGCCACCATTACATTTTCCAGCACTGCCTTAACCCTCTTGGGCATGGAGTTCACCAGAGCTTCACAGGTTGCCACTGAAGGCCTCTTCCACTCCTCAATGACATCACAGAGCAGGTGGATGTTAGAGACCTTGCACTCCTCCACCTTCCATTTGAAGATGCTCGATATGGTTCAGGTCTGGAGACATGCTTGGTCAGTCCATCACCTTTACCCTCAGTTTCTTTAGCAAGGCTGTGGTCATCTTGGAGGTGGGTTTGGGGTCATTATGTCGGAATACTGCCCTGTGGCCCAGTCTCCAAAGGGAGGGGGGATCATGCTCTGCTTCAGTATGTCACAGTACATGTTGCCATTCATGTTTCCCTCAATGAACTGTAGCTCCCCAGTGCTGGTAGCAAGCCCCCGGCCATGACACTCCCACCACCATGCTTGACTGTAGGCAAGAAACACGTGTCTTTGTACTCCTCACCTGGTTGCCGCCACACAGGCTTGACACCATCTGAACCAACCAGGTTTATCGTGGTCTCATCAGACCAAAGGACATGGTTCCAGTAACCCATGTCCTTAGTTTGCTTTACTTGATTTGATGCAGTGTGCGGTGTATTATCTGAGCAATGACAGGCAGACCCCCCACCCCTTCAACCCACACAGCAATTCTGGCAGCATTCATACGTCTATTTTCCAAAGACAACCTCTGGATATGACACTCAGCACATGTAGTACATCTTTGGTCGACCATGGCGAGGTCTGTTCTGAGTGAAGCCTGTCCTGTTAAACCGCCGTATGGTCTTGGCCACCGTGCTGCAGCTCAGTTTCAGGGTCTTGGCAATCTTGTTATAGCCTAGGCCATCTTTATGTATAATTCTTTTTTTCAGATCCTCAAAGTTCTTTGCCATGAGGTGCCATGTTGAACTTCCAGTGACCATTGTGAAAGCAATAACACCAAATTTACCACACCTGCTCCCCATTCACACATGAGACCTTGTAACACTAACAAGTCACATGACACCGGGGAGGGAAAATGGCTAACTGGCCCAATTTGGACATTTTCACTTAGGGATGTACTCACTTTTGTTGCCAGCGGTTTAGACATGAATGCCTGTGTCGAGTTATTTTAATGAGGACAGCACATTTTACACTGTTATACAAGCTGAACACTCTCTACTTTACATTGTAGCAAACTGTCATTTCTTCAGTGTTGTCACATGAAAAGATATAATAAAATGGTTACATAAACATGAGGGGTGTACTCACTTTTATGAGACACTGTATAAATTAATTGTCAGAGTTTACTATTACTTTTAGTTTTAATAAAAGAACACTGAATTCCTGTACTGAAATTGCTTACCGTCAGCTTCTCATAGTGTGCACTACAAGATCTGTTAATCACAGAGGTGAATCCCCAGTGGGATACATTTAGACCTCATTCACACTTGCATATGGGACTGAATATGATTTCCTGCAGGAGATTCAGCTGGGTTTCTGGCCATCAGCTGATGGTGGGAAGCCCCATTCAAAACAAAAGAAGTTTAGGAGGCAGAAAAAAAAAATACAACAAAACGTACGTTGGGAGGACGACGTATCGTTGTCAGCAAGCCCGCTGGGGGTGCTGGACGATATTATATTCTATGTATTATATGCCTTTTATGGTTATTGGTGTTATGATGGCACTAAATGTAATTTCTGCGGGATTTTTAATTAGGCAATCTAAAAAGCACTTTCATTGACACCGCAACATTTTTTCCTTCTTTACTTCCAATAAGCCAGGTATCCCCCTTTTCAGGCCGCCTTCTTAGCTTTCATCCATAGTGACACTATGGATGAAAGCAGTCTCCCAGGTTTACACATATTGCAATACATTTAAAGGGTCACTAAAGGATTTTTTTTTTGCTAAATAGCCTCCTTTACCTTACTGCAGTGCTGTTTTCATGTCCTCATTGTTCGTTTTTTGCTTTGATGTTGCCGTATTCCTGCTCTGTTCTGGACACTTCCTGGTTGTCTGTTTCCCTATGACCACAGTACTGGGAGCTTTCTCACTGTGGTCACTAATCAAGGAGTGATTACTGTGTGTAAACTGAAACTAGATTGGGCTGAGGGGTTTTAGACAAACCATCACTGCCCTCTATTGGCTCTCTGGAAACAGGAAACAACAGCAAAAATGAAACTAGAACTGTAGGTTGATTATATGATTGATTTTTATCTATTTGTAATCATTTTTAAAAGGAATCCGTTAACTATTATGTCTCTCTACCCTGTAAACAGTCATTTCAGCGCAATTTTTTTTGTCTTTAGTAAACCTTTAAGCTGGTCAATCAGCGTCAAGTCAGTGGCCAGACACAAACCTTGTAGCTCTCTCATTTTGTGTCCGTTTGCCCCAGGTTGGTGTTCTCAGCCTCCCCGGTGGTGCAATTTTTTACAATTGTAACATTTTTGTTATCGTTGTACACTGTATTTTGCACAGGTGAGGCCTAACCAATGCTCAGTACCCATCTATGTGTACAACTGTGGTACGGACATTATACTAAACTCCTTCAGGTCACAGACGGATATGTCTTGTTAGCTTTATGTGAAGGAAAATAGATGCAAAATAAGCCCGGGCTCCTCGAGTAATAGCTTTGCGATACTGTATTGTGTTGGAGGCCGACACATCTAATTCTAAGTTATAGATTTTTTGTTACAAAATTCAATATTTTATATATTGCCACCTATGGCTGGGTTAAACCTTAAGTGAATTGGATGCATGTTTCCCTGCATCAGATTTACATGACAGGAGACTGTGGCTCTCAATAGAGCCGGTTCACACACCTCCGGGGCAGCCGTGGTCCACATTGAGTCTGGGTTCACGTCGCACCCGAATCACCGGCAGTTCACAAAAAAAGTTATTGTTAATAACACCCCCCGATTGGTTTGCAGATCGCAGTGCGAACTGGTGCAGGAATTTGCTTGCATAGGTGTAAACACCCATGCGAACCGATTCTGGCCCCAAAAAAAGGATCCTGCACCAATTTGGTGCGATTGCCATTTCAGTCAGTTTGTATGGCTGAATTTGCATCGCACAGACATGTCATATGATCTTCACAATAATGCAGTGCAAATCTAATGCAATGTCTATGATCGCACAAGTGTCAACCCAGCCTGTGCATTCTTGGCTCCAAATCAGGTGCGAATTCAGGCAAAAATTCAGACCTGATTCGCACCTGAAATCGGTGTTCAGGGCTACATACCACTCCCCCTTGGTGTGAGCTGCGGCCGCAGCAAGTGTGAACCCAGCCCAATAGTTCTGCATTCACACCTGAGCATTTTCAGCTCGTAAAACCCCAGGAAAAAAAAAAAACGCCCAACAAGCAAAATCCTATTAATTTCAATGGCCCCTGTTTAAATCTAAGTGTTCTGTTGCCTGAAGCAAAACGCCTGAAGCTCAAAAAAGTACATGAGCATCTTTTTAGGCAGATTACTGGCGTTTTTCTGCTTTTTACGTTGGTGACCGTCTGACATGTACAAAAACGCTGCCAAATCACAGTAAAAGTTGCGGTAAAAAGGTGCTTTTTGCCTGAAAACAAAATGCTCAGGTGTGGATGCAGAGTAAGCCTTCTTAATGCCGCAAGAAACCCAACAGAAGAATATCCAGAGTCTAATCTGGAGCACGAAGAGCAGTAGCAGCAGAAAAAAACATTTAGTCCCGTAAATGTAGGGCATTTGTCATAATAACCGTCCCCCAAAATAAACATTCTTTCAGCAGAAAGTAAATCCCCTTGACAGTTCTGCTCTCTTCCCTGTAAGCTGGTCTCTGTTCACCTATTTCCTCCTGGAAAAGAGACAAGAAAAAGTAGGTTATGATGACTGTTCTACAAATCGGGGAGTCAGCATTCATCTTTAAGTCGCCGCAGAAATCACGCCCTATTGACAAGCTTAAAGCTGAAGTTTGGCCAAAAATGATTTGTGTCCATTTGTACAGCAATAAAAATATTTAGCTCCGATGTGTTTGGCTGTTGCAGTGTTTGTGCAAAAGTATTCACCCCCTTGGGCTTTTTACCTATTTTGTTACGTTACAGCCTTTAGTTCAATGTTTTTTTAACTTGAATTATATGTGATGGATAACACCACAATAGTCCAAGTTGGTGAAGTAAAATTAAAAAAAAATATATACAATCAAACTATTTTTCAGAAATAAAAAATGGATAATTGGCATGTGCGTATGTATTCACCCTCTTTGTTAGAAAGCCCATAAAAAGCTCTGGTGCAACCAATTGCCTTCAGAAGCCACATAAGGAGCACCATCAAATCTATCATAACCAAATGGAAAGAACATGGCACAACAGCAAACCTGCCAAGAGACGGACGCACACCAAAACTCACGGACCGGGCAAGGAGGGCATTAATCAGAGACAGCACAGAGACCCAAGGTAACAATGGAAAAGCTGCAGTCTGGAGTATCAGTACATAGGACGACAATAAGCTGTACGCGCCATAGAATTGGCAGAGTGGCCAGAAGAAAGCCAATACTTTCAGCAAAAAACAAGATGGAACGTTCTGAGTTTGCGAAAAGGGTTGCAGGAGTCTCCCAAAATGTATGGAGGAAGGTTCTCTGGTCTGATGAGACTAAAATGTAACTTTTCGGCAATCAAAGAAAAGGCCATGTCTGGCGCAAACCCAACACATCCCATCACCCAAAGAACACCATCTCCACAGTGAAACATGGTGGTGGCAGCATCATGCTGTGGGGTTGTTTTTCAGCAGTCGGGACTGGGAAACTGGTCAGAGTTGAGGGAAAGTTGGATGGTACTAAATACAGGGATGTTCTTGAGCAAACCTGTACCACTCTGATTTGAGGCTAGGACAGAGGTTCACCTTCCAGCAGGACAATGACCCCAAACACACTGCTAAAGCAACACTTGAGTAATTCAAGGGGAAACACGTAAATGTGTTGGAATGGCCTAGTCAACACCCAGACTTCAATCCAATAGAAAATCTGTGGTCAGACTTAAAGGGGTTGTAAAGGTAAATGTTTTTTCACCTTAATGCATCCTAAGCATTAAGGTGAAAAAACATCCGATGGTAATGCCACCATTGGCTGGCGCTGCTGTCAATCACAGCAGATGACGTGGCGCGCCGGGGGGCGGGGCTGAGTGATACAGTTCGGCGGCTATGGCCGCCGCTGTATCACGGGAGCACGCTCGCAAAAGCTTTCCACCGTGCGAGCTCGCTCGCATTAAGGTGGAATGCTTTTGCGAGCAGGACCTGAGACAGCCGCCGAGGGACCCCAGAAGACAGGGTTAGAGGACACTCTGTGCAAAACAAGCTGCACAGTGGAGGCAAGTATAACATGTTTGTCATTTTGAAAAAATAAAACTTTTGACTTTAGTGTTCCTTTAAAGATTGCTGTTCACAAGCGCAAACCCCCCTACTCAAAAGGAGCTGGAGCAGTTTTGCAAGGAGGAATGGGCAAAAATCTAAGTGGTAAGATGTGGCAAGCTCATAGAGACTTAACCAAAGCGACTTGGAGCTGTGATAGCCGCAAAAGATGGCTCTACAAAGTATTGACTTTAGGGGGGTGAATAGTTATGCACATTGCATTTTATGTTAAATTGTCTCATTTGTTGTTTGTATTCACAATAAAAAAAAAACACATCTCCAAAGTTGTGGGCATGTTCTGTAAATTGTATTATGCAAATCCTCAATCAATGTTAATTCCAGGTTGTGAGGCAACAAAAACACAAAACATGCCTAAGCTTAGGTTCACACTGGGCTGCAGGATTGAAGCGTGCGAGTGCAGCTGAATTCACACGGTTTCACTCCCGCTGGCAGTCACGATTTTGGCCGTGATTTCAGAGACATCTGTGCAGGTTTCTGCACAGATGTCAATGTAAATCGCGGCCCGAAATCGCAAAAAGTAGTACAGGAACTGCTTTTTGAAATCGGTGCAGCACCGCAGATGTGGCATCGCACCGATTAGGACGGTGCCATTGCCGACATTTCAAATCGCATCTCAAATCGTACCAGTGTGAAGCAGGCCTAAGGGGGAGAATACTTTTGCAAGGCACTGCATCTTACTTTTGCTTAGGCAGCCATCTCCTCTGGGTGCCAAAAGAAAAAATATAAATTGCCAATTCATTTTTAGGATACACGTTCGTACTGCATGGCAAGGAGTGAAAAAATGTGAATGGAACTCCACTTCAGGGTTCCATACATGAAATCAAGCCATCGTACACATGAAGATCCCCACGTGACACACAGACCTCCAGCGCCACAGCAACGCCATCAGGCACTACACTTATTTAATGGCTTTGCACGCACACACACACACACAGCTTAGAACTAAAGATAGGCTCTCTGCGGCGAGTTACGGGAACTGCAATAAAGTATCTTTAGACTGAACAATCCTCAAGTAGGGAATTTCTAACTGTGCCTCATCAAATGATGAAATGGCTAATTAAATGGAGAAGCCGCACACTTGGGCTTAAATCAAAGTATACTCCTACGGGGATCTTAGCAATTGAAACCATGCAAGGCACATGGCAGAAAATCATTCAGCTTTGCAGGGACATTTCTAGCGACAGAAATGTAATCACAGCTCAGTGACTTGCAACATCAACCCTCAGTACATATACAGCCTGCTCAATAGATGCCACATTCAAGTGGATTAACACTTCAAAAGCCAACTGTGGCTCCTTCACATGCTGTGTGGGCAGTAAGGATGTATAGATGCAATTTCATGCTAACCTACTGCAAACGCCGATGTTATTAACAAGAATATTGTTACAGAAAAAAAAAATGTAGAAGCAGCTGGGCATTTTCCCTACTGGGTTTTTTCCAAAAGAAAATGTACTAAAAAGAACGCCGCAGATGGCTTTGATTTCAGATGATCCCTGCTCCGTCAGCCAAAATTCAGGTCGTGGGTGGCCCTGCAAGCAAAACACCTGGCTCCACTGAAATCAATTGAAAAATCAACTGAGCCAGTTGAAAAATGATCAACCAAACAGCGGCAGCCACCTATCAGATACAGTCATGGTCCGGCAGCCACCTATCAGATACAGTCACTGTCCGGCAGCCACCTATCAGATACAGTCACTGTCCGACAGCCACCTATCAGATACAGTCACTGTCCGACAGCCACCTATCAGATACAGTCACTGTCCGACAGCCACCTATCAGATACAGTCACTGTCCGGCAGCCACCTATCAGATACAGTCACTGTCCGGCAGCCACCTATCAGATACAGTCACTGTCCGGCCACCTATCAGCCACTGTCCGGCAGCCACCTATCAGATACAGTCACTGTCCGGCAGCCACCTATCAGATACAGTCACTGTCCGGCAGCCACCTATCAGATACAGTCACTGTCCGGCAGCCACCTATCAGATACAGTCACTGTCCGGCAGCCACCTATCAGATACAGTCACTGTCCGGCAGCCACCTATCAGATACAGTCACTGTCCGGCAGCCACCTATCAGATACAGTCACTGTCCGACAGCCACCTATCAGATACAGTCACTGTCCGGCAGCCACCTATCAGATACAGTCACTGTCCGGCAGCCACCTATCAGATACAGTCACTGTCCGGCAGCCACCTATCAGATACAGTCACTGTCCGGCAGCCACCTATCAGATACAGTCACTGTCCGGCAGCCACCTATCAGATACAGTCACTGTCCGGCAGCCACCTATCAGATACAGTCACTGTCCGGCAGCCACCTATCAGATACAGTCACTGTCCGACAGCCACCTATCAGATACAGTCACTGTCCGGCAGCCACCTATCAGATACAGTCACTGTCCGGCAGCCACCTATCAGATACAGTCACTGTCCGGCAGCCACCTATCAGATACAGTCACTGTCCGGCAGCCACCTATCAGATACAGTCACTGTCCGGCAGCCACCTATCAGATACAGTCACTGTCCGGCAGCCACCTATCAGATACAGTCACTGTCCGACAGCCACCTATGTAAGCAAGGATAAAAATAAAAAACGACTGAATTTTTCTCTGACTGAACTGTCGAAAATCAAGCCGCCTACATTTGTGTTAAGTGCAAATGTACAGGCATCATGTTGTGCCAGTAACTATAGCAATTTGTCTTCTCTATTACTTTAAGCCTAAGGAAAGCACGTAATCCATGGACTAATCTGCATATGGTCCTTAACTTAGTCGTGACAAAGCCGCACCCTTGTAATTCAACTGTCAAACAGCACAGCATTACCTGTAGAAGCTCTTCCATTTGATCAGCAAGTGTTCGTGGTGTTGGGTCTTCAGCCTACATGGATAGCGCTTTTCTGAGCTAATAGGGCTGCACTATACTGCACACGGGTGTAGCTTTTCTCCAATCTGTACCTGCAATTTGACAGAAATCTGTTTTTTCTATTAGGCCGCATTTACACCTGAGCGTTTTGTCGCCTGAAGCTCCAAAACGCTAGAGGGGAAAAAATACATTAATCTCTATGGAGATGATTCACATCTCCACTCCAAAACGCCTGAAGCCGAAGCCTGAAGCTCAAACAAGTTCCGGACCCTTTTTTGTTGCGCGAATTGGGCGGATTTGGGCGTTTTAGAACGTTTGTATTCCCATAAAATGTAAAGGAAACGCTCGTTTCAAGCGTCAATGAGCGTTTCTACGGGTGTTTTTTCGCTTTAATCTGTTCTGTGAAATTGAACATTTCACCCAGGAAGATAAAACTATCTACAAAACATAGCAACAAGTGATGAAAGAGATGATAATTTTTCCTATTGGCTAAAATAAAAAAGTTCAAAAACGTCGGACAACGCTGTATGCAAACGCACGAATACGTGTGAATACGCATTACAAAACGCCGCAAAAAACGACTAAAAACACTACGCTCAGGTGTGAATGCGGCCTTATGGTCTATAGAGAACAGGCCACACATAAGCAGTATTGCACAGACCCACCAGCTGAGATAAGGAAGCAGAGAGCCATCTAGCCCCATGCAGGACATGGATACTGTGTCGCTAGCTCTTCTCATGTATATTTAAAGGAGTAGAGACTTTGTTTGGGGAAAGTAAGGAGGGATATTACAGCGGAGCTCCAGTCTCCCCACTAAAAAATAGTAGTCAGCAGCTACAAATACTGGAGTGGCCCACTTTTAATATAAAGACACTTACCTGTCCAGGGATCAGTTGCCATCCTCACCCAAGTTGATTCTTCAATTGGATTTGGGTCAAAGCACCGGTATTTTAGCGAAGGGAAACCACCAATGAAGCATTGCAGCTTTACTGCTGCGCTTTGTGAATGGTCTCACAGTCTTCTGGGACCTGTGATGTGTCCCAGAAAGCTGCAGGGAAAGGAGGGTGGCCAAACTTCCCCTCGGATTGACACAGTGATCTGACCGGAAGTGGGATTGGGTACCTGTCACCCCCTCCCACCTCAAAAGTGCCAATTGCTAAAGAGGATGGCAGGAGGATGCAAACAAGCGGAAGTTCGCCTTTTAGGTCAAGTTCCGCTTTAAGTTTAATTGAATGAAAGTGCATTGTCAGCTGACTAAAGAACTTCCACGAGAAGGAGCATAAAGAAAAAATTGTGCAGCATTACACAATTGTGTAGCAAGCAGAGCTTGCATATGCAATATGCCAATATGGTTGCCCCATGTACACATACAACTACAAGCAATATGTAAAAAACAATATCATTTTACACATAAAGCCAAATTACTGTGGGGGGAAAAAAAAAAAAAACACAATACTGCAGGTTTGTTTGAAAAGAGAACAGATTGTCCAACCATGCTCAGATGCATCTGCTGATGCAGGGCCGTCTTTAATATGGTTTGGGCCTTGGGCAAACATTTTTTTTGGGCCCCCCTCCAGATTATTTGGGGCCTGGCTGGTTCACATGTATGTGTTTTGGCGGCCCTCATTTGTGCAGGCACAGCAGCCCATTGATTTGAATGGGCTGCCATGCCTGTTTCCTGCAGAAAAAAGGTGCATTCAGCATTTTAAAAATACAGTTGCCTTGAAATCCATTCTGCTTTTGCACCATGCTACTTACCTGCAGTTCTTGCACACACACAAACGCACTGTTTTAAAAAAAGCGTGACCTAAACGTCTAAAAATGCAGCAAGTTTGACAGTGTAAGAACTGCAGATAAGTCACAGCAGATTTGACAGACAGTGCTGTAATTCATTGCTTAATAGGTGTGCCGTGTGCGCAGCCTATTACATGAGGGATGCGCTTTTCTTTGCAGGAAATGCAGGCATGGCGGCCCATTGAAATGAATGGGCTGCTGTGCCTGCGCAAATGTGGGCCGTCAAAACACATACATGTGAACTAGCCTGGCCCAAAATAAGCACATCAAGCAGTTAAACACAGACAGTAATGCCATGTGCTCTGAGGCCTTACTCAGCCTGGACTGCAGGTCTGGTCTGTGATTTAAAGAATTCCTGTATTTTACACATGGCATGACATGGGGTCCCATGGCACTAAAGCAGAATGGACAGACGGTGCTGTGACCCCATGCCATGCCATGTGTAAAATACAGGAACTTTTTAAAACACTGACCAGGCCTGCAGTGAATCAAATATTATAAAGACTTTGGGCACACTCTACAGAAAACTTCTATTTACAACATAGATTGGCAAACAGTGACATACCTTGGAGTGCAGGACATGAAGTAGTAGTCAGCCTCGGGAAGAGCAAACTGGGGATGCTATAAAATCACATTCTAATTCACTTTTATATACAAGCAGCACCCAGTGGCAGGAAGGGAGAAGTGCACGTCTAAAAAGGGAAGCCAGGGGTGCTGTACATTTTAAAACACTGGGAAGGGAAGCAGTACTGCGCGTCACTGATGATTTTCAGCGCCGATATGTGTAAGCCGGCGTAAGTGGAAGTGGGCGTGATCATGTTAATGAAGCGTGACCCCATGCAAATGATGGGCCGGGCGCCAGACAAGTACTTAAAATGAACTGCGCATGCGTCGAGCCGTGGATGCGCATGCTCACAACCACGTCAGAACACATGCCTAAAATACGCCGAATCACTGTGTACACCAGGGGTGCCCAACCAGTGACCCACGGAGCCCTCTGATGTGGCCCACAACCTCCTGTTATAGGATGGCTCGTTGGCAAGCCCAGATCGCAGGTTGCTGACCTGCCATCCGAGAGCATCAGTGTTGTAAATGAAACAGGCGTAAGAGGAAGCAAGCGGCTTTTCAGAAAGTACACCACACCTACAGAATATAATAGAAGTCTAGGGCAAAGTGCAGCTAACCGGCGGAAAAACCAGAGGTACACTGCACCGGAATAAACCGCAGACCATCAGTGTAAAGGCAGCCTTAGGGCCCTTTCACATGATCGGTCTGACCCAATCAGACCCTCTTATCACCTCTATGGAGCAGCAGATGTAAACAGACTTTTGTCCGTTTACACCTGCCTGTCTCCAATCCAATCTCCAATCCGATCCAACCCACATTCACAAACATCCAACGTACAATACGTAGGCTTGTGTTCCCTGGTCCTCACCTTAGCAGGAGTTGCGCCTCATCTATGGTGAATAACTTTACGCCAAACGTAAAATTTACGCAAACCGCTTAAATCATGCGCCGGGTGCAAGTACGTTTGTGAATCGGCATATCTCCCTCATTTGCATATTTGAATAGAAAATCAATGGTAAAGCCACATGCGTCCAGCCTAAATATGCGCCCACTCTACGCCGGCGTAGGAAAGTTACGTCGGTGGGATGAAGTCTGTTTTTAGGCGTATCTTAGTTTGTAGGTTCGGCGCACAGATACGACGGCGCATATTTGTACTTACGCGGCGTATCTGGAGATATGTCGGCGTAAGTGCTTTGTGAATCCGGGTTTTACTGTACAATAAACAATTGTTTTGGGTTTTTGTTTTCAGAAAATCCAGATTTTAACTTTTTTTTTCTTCTCAATTATGCCCATCTTCATTTTTGCGTTGGCTGCATATCATCACTTTTGCCAGACTTCCTAATGGTAGCAACAGTGAACCATGCCTGCTGAATATGTGTTGGCATGGGCACTTGTAATTTCTACCAAGGGTGCATGTGACATGGTGACAACACATAAGCACAACTAGGACACAGTTGTCACCACATGCCTGAATGAGAATCATCATGGAAATATTTAGCCGATTTAAAAAAAAAAAAAAAGAAAACTTCTGAAATATTACTATAAAAAGCATATATTTTGGTAGCTTTAGGTTTACTTTCATGGGAACGGCTTTCACATTCCACATAGGTTTTCCCATAACATATTAAGAAAGAAAATAAAATGTATTTCTTGTATAGATTAGGTACACAACATAAAATCCGCCCCCTGGATAGTCATTTATGAAACTATTTATATGACTCAGAGCTAAATTTCAATGACCAGGGCGCCATAAATATGATTCTGCTCCGTGTTAAACATTTACTGCAAACTTATGACAAGTAAATATAAATTGCTTGACACTAAACTCCTAGATGACTCAGCCGTCACTAGAAAATGAAGCCTATTTGAGAAGAGACAAAAGATGAGAATGTGGTACCCACACAATGTGTCATCCACACTGACAATAGAATTATTATAAGTAAAATCGTGTACAGATGAGCCAGTCATATACTTTGGCGCAAACTGTATTTTGTTGTATTTTACTAAAAAAAAAAAAAAAAAAAGTAACAGGATCACTTTACTGTATGGAGTATAGGGTAAGTGTCAGTTCAGTAGCTTAAAGGAGGTGTAAAGGAAAACATTTTTTTGCCTAAAATTTATGTCTGCAAGGTAGACAGACAGAATAGTGTAATGATTCTGTTTACTCGTTTGTTAATACCTATTAAATTCCTTCATCTATATCACCTCTGGCGTTCTAGTTTCTGTTCTCGCATTCACTTCCTGGTTTGCGGCCCTCGTTCATGTAAGAACTACATTTCCCAATATGCATTGCGGCACGCCCAGTAATTCATCCTCCTTGAAGTCTCTAACATGTGTCCTGCCACACAGATGTAGTTCCCAGGAGGCGGGCGAGCACGTCACTGACCACCGCAGTAAAGTCTTCCTTCACGGTGGTGAGTAAAATCAGACAAGCAGGAAGTGAACAGAACAGAGAAGAAAAAAAGCAACTTCTGAGCAAAAACGAATGAGGAAGTGAAAAAAGAGGAATGTCTGCAGGTAAAGGATGCTTATTATGAAAAAATTGTTTTCCTTTACAACCCCTTTAAAACAATTGCTCAGACTGGAACCCCAAGTTGGCATGGGAGCACTTCAGTACCAGAATACAGTAAGCCACAGGCGGTGGCATATAAATGACAGGCTGGGCTTACAATGAAGGCTTGCTTTTAGCAGGGAGGTTCAGCAAGGCCAAGTCAAATACAGAGCTCCCTCTAGTGGTATATTTAACAAATTGAAAAAAATATCATTGAGTTCAACCAAACAGTATAATAGCAAAAATATGGAAGGGCAACCTTACAAACACTGAAAATTACTTTAGGGTAAACAATGCGAGCACAAATAAACACTCAACAGAAAATACAATACACTTCACTTAGGTCAGGTTGCGGCTAGTTATCTGGCGTCTATCCTTCCTGGAGCAGTCAAGCTTTCCCTACTCTTTACAGATGGATGAGAGGCGATAAAATACAGATGACGTTGGCTGCTGTAGTAACCTTTTTCTTACCCTTGACCATCACATGCCATCTCCAGATTTATGTCTCCACTCATTCAGTCTATGCACCAATTATATGGCTCTGTCAACCTCCTGTACCTACAGGGTACTTTTACCCCCTTCCTGCCTAGGCCAATGTTCAGCTCTCAGTGCCATCACACTTTAAATGACAATTGTGCGGCCATGAAATACTGAAACCACATGAAATTGTAATAATTTTATTCACACAAATAGAGCTTACTTTTTGTGATAATTAATCAGCACTGGGGGTTTTTTTTTTTGCTACACCAACTAAAAAAATAAAAAATAAAAGACCAAAAAAAATAAAAAATAAATTGAAAATCTCTTTCATAGTTTGTTATAAAAGTTTCCAAACAGGTAATTTTTCTCCTTCACTGATGGGCACTGATTGTCAGCACCGACGGGACTGCACTGATAATCAGTGCCCCGATTATAAGTGCGATGTCCCTTTAACACAAGCCGGTTATCGGCTTTCTTTTTCTCTCCTTGTGGTGTCAGCGTAAGGAAATAAAAGACGTTAACCGCCTTGTGTTTACCACGTGATCAGCTGTGTCCAATGACTGCTGATCATGGATGTAAAGGGCCACTGTGATTGGCCCCTTACCCCGATCTGTGATTACCCGAGTCTGAAGCGATCACAGACCACGCCCTCCTGGCACAGTGAGCCTGCGCAGTAGCCGTCTTTCAGCTATAGCACAGGCATATAGTGGTTAATGGGTGTCAAGCCTCCCTGATGGCATAAAAGTGGAGGAGCAATGCCTATGGTCTGAATCATAAAAAAAAACAAAAAAAAACACAGCATCCGGAAAGTATTCACAGCGCTTAACTTTTTCACATTTTGTTAAAGCCTTATTCCAAAATGGATTCAATTCATTATTTTCCCTCAATTTATTTTACCTCATTTTACAAATACCCCATATTGACAACGTATTCACAGTCTTTGCCATGACACTCAAAATTGAGCTCAGGTGCATCTTGTTTCCACTGATCATTCTTGAGATGTTTCTACAACTTGGAGTCTACCTGTGATCAAATGCAGTTGATTGGATAGGATTTGGAAATGCACACACCTGTCTATATAAAGGTCCTACAGTTAACAGTGCATGTCAGAGCACAAACTAAGGGCCCTTATCACACGGGGCGGATCGTAATGATCCGCCTCCATGTCCGCTTTTGCTCAGCGGGGATCACCCTGTAAAATCCCCGCTGAGCCTTTGGCTGACAGGGCAGTCCCCACACACTGTGCAGGGACCGCCCTGTCTTTCCTCCCCTACGGGGGATCAAACCGTATATCCGTGTTCATCCGATCCGCCAGAGGGAAGAAAAATAGGATTTTCTTCCGTCCGAAAAAACGTATCTTTACGGAGGCGGACAATTACGGGTGTCAGCGGATGGTCATCCGCTGACACCCGCAATCACATAGGGACCAATGTATGTCCCCGTTTTCATCCGCAATGGATGGATGAAAATGCGGACATACGGTCCGCACATGTGAAAGGACCCTAAGCCATGAAGTCCAAGGAATTGTCAGTAGACCGCCAAGACAGGATTGTATCAAGGCACAGATCTGGGGAAGGGTACAGAAAAAAAATCTGCAGCATTGAAGGTCCCAATCAGCCCAGTGGCCTCCAACATCCGTAAATGGAAGTTTGGCGCCACCAGGACTCTTCCTAGAGCGTGCCGCCTGGCCAAACTAAGCATTTGGTGGAGAAGGGCCTTAGTCAGGGGGGTGACCAAGAACCCGATGGACGAGCTCCAGCATTTCTCTGTGGAGAACCTTTATCGACTTGGTAACCGGTCGCGGGCCACAATGAGCGTCAGTGGCGTATGGTTTGTCAGCACCCGGGGCAAGGCAAGTAATTTGTGCCCCCCTAACCTGTGGATTTTTAGCACCCCCCCCCCCCAAAAGTCCCTTCACTTCCTACAATAGTACAAACCAGCCTGATTCCCACACTGACCACTGCAATAATCTGCCTACCTGCTTCATATACTTGCCACCATTACACTGCCCTACCTGTCCACTACACTACGCTGACCTACCTGTCCACTACACTACGCTGACCTACCTGTCCACTACACTACGCTGACCTACCTGTCCACTACACTACGCTGACCTACCTGTCCACTACACTACGCTGACTTCTACACTAATACTGACACCAGAAGTGTTTTTTTAAATGTATTTATCTCTCCCCAGACAGTATCCACCCCCTCACCTGCAATTTGTATCTTCTATCAGTCCGGAGGTGAGGGAGAGCCTGGAGGAGGTGAAGGCAGCGATGTTCACAGTGGAGACGGGACTCCAGGAGCCAGCACGATCACGGATAGGCCAGCCCCGCCGCGATCACGGATAGGCCAGCCCCGCCGCGATCACGGATAGGCCAGCCCCGCCGCAATCACGGATAGGCCAGCCCCGCCGCAATCACGGATAGGCCAGCCCCGCCGCAATCACGGATAGGCCAGCCCCGCCGCAATCACGGATAGGCCAGCCCCGCCGCAATCACGGATAGGCCAGCCCCGCCGCAATCACGGATAGGCCAGCCCCGCCGCAATCACGGATAGGCCAGCCCCGCCGCGATCACGGATAGGCCAGCCCCGCCGCGATCACGGATAGGCCAGCCCTATGACCCCATTCACTAATGCTCGAAGATGGCGGGTCGGGAGCCCGTGATCTGGGCATGCCGACCCGCCATCTCAGAGCAAGACATGGCGGGCAACTTGGGAGGGCACCGCGGGCCACATGTGGCCCGCGGGACAGCGGTTGGGCACCCATGTTCTAGAAGAACAACCACCTCTGCAGCACACCATCTTCCAACAGGACAATGCCCATAAGCACACAAAAGGAGTGGCTACAAGACAACTCTGAATGTCCTCGAGAGGTTCAGCCAGAGCCCAGACTTGAACCAGATTGAACATCTCTGGAGAGATCTGAAAATGTCGGCGCACATTTCAGAGGTGCTGCAAAGAGGTGCTGCAAAGAGGTGCTGCAAAGAGGTGCTGCAAAGGTGCTGCAAAGAGGTGCTGCAAAGATCAATGGGAGAATCTGCCCAAAAATAAGCATGGAAAGCTTGTAATTATATATATATACACACACACACACACACACACACACACACACACACACACACATATACATACACACACACACACACCACAATTACAAAATATTAAAATTCAAAGTCAGTCCATACAAAATAACTTGCAGCTCATTGCTAGGCAAAACTTAAGGTTTTTCTATGCCCTTGATAGAAGGGAGTCAGGGTAGAGGGGTGAGCCTGGAGTGTAGCTGGCCAGCTAGAACCTGTCCTAGGTAGCCAATATAACCTACATGTATATACAGCCAAGCCTGCTGGGAACCTAGTGTGGTGCACATGTTTATATGTGAGAGACAAAAGCAAAGTTATTCACAGTTGAATTCATGCCAGAAAGCATAGAGTTAAGCTTTTGTGACTCATCAGAAGCATTGGCCCAATCACAGCCAATCTCACATTGAGCAAAGTCTTGATCAGTCACAGCCAGCTTTACAAACACTCTGTCTGGAAGGTTCCTAATACTCCATGTCCTGCTAGATTATTCCACCACAGAGAGAGAGTCACATGGAGACAGAGAGCAGAGCAGACACACAAGGCCAGAGTCTTGTTTTATGGAAACCAGGGGGAAAAAATAGGTATGTGACACAGTTATATATATATGTTCTTATTGTAAATAGTGTGGTTAGAACTGTATACTGATCTAGTTGTGAGTTCACTTGTAGTTCCACCATACCGAACCATACCTCCAAACCATACCTTCAAACCAAACCAAACTAAGCTAAGCTAACCCTGCAAACCAAGTTGCAAACCACAGTTATACCTTACAGAGAAATCAGAGAATGCTTTGCTAACTTGCAGAGAGAATACTGAAGAAAGAAATATATCCACCATCTTATGTTAAATGACAAGATTGAATATTTGAACCACCTCCTGTTATAACTTATTCATCACGTGTTTTTGTACATGGACTATCTGCTGCAAAGCAGCAGTATTATATATGAAGAAAAGTTAATAAGAAGTTATATTAAGCATTTGGTGCGCTCTTTAAACCTACTGCTTTCATAGAACGGCGCTAGAGGAATTTTCAGAGTAATAGACAGTCATGTTGGACTGAAAAGTCAGAGATATCACAATTCTTCTAATGCCACAGCACATGAGGCACTTCATAGTGCTGCGCCTGCCACATGGAGTACAGCTCGAAAAAGATCGAAAAAATCAACTTAAAATACAATTCTCACTAAATATACATGCCTAGGTTCACACCATAGTGTCTACCTTTTAATGCGTTTTTCAGTGTAGATCTGTAGACAGCTGTTTTTAATGCTTTTTCATGCATTTTTCACAATGGCAAATAAAAATATAAAACGACTGGCAGCAACAGCTCACACGTGTGTATAATAGGCTGTAAAAAAAGAGGCCTTAGGTTATTTTTCAGTTTTGTTCCTATTGGCAAATGTAAAATTCTACTGAAGTTAAAGTGTTACTAAACCCAGAACCTGCATTCACAATATTGGGTCTCCCGCAGTACACAGAACATGGAAATGCAATTATTTTAGTAAATGTTAACTGCTCAATAGCTTTTCCCATCAGCAATTAGGAGTAGTAGTCTTTTGACTTCTATCAATGTTCAGCCAAAACACTGGTAAAGCTTGTAGGAATTTTAGGACTGTCTTATAAGGATGCAGGGCCCCTGAATACGGACAGACGGTCCGTAGTCATCCGATTCCCCATAGGGGAGAGCGGAGGAAAGACAGGGCGGTCTCTGCACAGTGTGCGGGGACTGCCCTGTCCACCGACAGCTCAGTGGGGATTACGGATGATCCCTGCTGAGCCGACGGACACACACAGAGCAGACACAAAAACGGTCCGCTCCGTGTGAAAGGACCCTTACAGTAGCGATTATTTGCTCTTTTTGTACTTTTTTTTAACCCCATTATGTTACTAAACATCTCAGGCCTGGGGTCACACCTCTGTTTTTTGGTGCTTTTTGCAGAAACACACTTCAGTTCATTTACATGGTTTCCTATGGGACACGTCCACAACCATCCATCAGCTGCTGCATATTTGGAAAGGGCAAGGACTTTTTAACGCAAAACGGTGCCATTTTTTTTTCAATATACTTCAATGGAGAAGCTGCAGAATAGCATTTAATGTGTTTTTGCGGGAAATTTGTGTTTTGTAATCTGCCCAACAATTTTTTTTTTTTTTTAAGGCCATAATCCGATTAATCTAAACAATAATCGGCCAACTAATCGATTATGAAAATCACCATTAGTTACAGCCCTAATATATATATATATATATATATATATATATATATATATATATATATATATATATATATATATATATATATATATATATTTCCCATTTTAATGCAAGCAAAAAGTGTATTTTACCCCCAAAAAAATTGCATTTGAAAAACCACTGCGCAAATACAAAAAATTACAAAACCCACCATTTTCTAGGGCCTCTGCTGTTTTGGGGTTCCAACTCATTTTTGAGCAAAATATACAGATGATTTCTATATGTAAACAAAAGTGTCGGAAAAAGGCCTGGAGGTCAATTAGTTAAAAAGACAAGTATTCAATGATTGCAGCACAGGTAATTATTCTGTTCTGATGGATGATTACAATTAAACAAATGAAATAATCCTGAACATCTATGCAAGAAACCCGAATCTTATCTAGTGAAATGAAGCAAAGAGGGTTAGACAGTTGGCAGCGGAGGACAGCACAGCTAGGCATATACCCAGCGCTGGCTTATAATACGACTATCTTGGTGGCAGCCTAGGGCCATTAGAACTAAGAAGGAAAAGCCTTTCACAATGATGGAAAATATAGCTGAAGGGCCCAGCATGTATTCCAACATATCCTGCATGATGATTTCATGCTTCATATATTATTCATTTTCTTACCACTACACACAGTAAGTTTTGTGTTTTCTCATTCAGCCTGCAAGCTGAATGAGAAAGCTGCCGACTTCCCAATTCATGATAAGCGAGTAGATGGACTAATTTCCCCTGCCAGCTATTGTATGCTGACAGCCAACACCCGCAGCTGTCAAAATACGCAAAACTGTTACTGCAGCTGATTGGCTGTAAACAATGTTTGGCCACTTAATTTTCTGCCCGCCATTTCTCAATTGAAGTTGGTCAAACCAGGTGGTGTGAATGAATGAATGAATGAATGAATGAATGAAAACTTGTATAGCGCGGCACATGCGAACTGAATCGCCTCTGGGCGTCAGCAGAGTCACCCGCGACTCGAATATTTTACACAAATCGGCTAAAGTTGGAGTTGTGCATGGCCTACTGCCGACTCTGTACATACACTATTAGTGACAGCTGCCTGGGCGATCTGACGATGATCAGATTGTAGTCAAAACAGTTAAGCTGCCTACACTCGTTATCATATGATTTACTATCTCTCTAAAAACCCCTTCGGTTTTACCATCAATAATGCAGTACAAAGGCAAAGCGAAGTAACCCATTCAATACATACCCATGTATACCCTTGTACTACACTGTTGCTAGCAAATTAAAGGAGGCTGTGATCAGACTAATTTTCCTGGCTACATTTACTATTCCACTAAAGTAACTTTATTGGGGCCTTACAGAAGAAAACCCAGGACCCAATGTTTAAAGCCGAGTTCCACCCAAAAGTGGAACCTCTGCTCGTTGTACTCACCTCCCCCCCCCCCCCCATCCAATGCCACATTTGGCACCTTTCAAGGGGGGAGGGGAGGGGAACAGCATACCTGTCTTTTACAGGTATGCTTTCCCAATTTCCGGGAGCCTTAGCTGCAGGTATTGAAGTCACAGCTGGGGCTCCCACCTCCCCCCTGTCGCCGGGCCCAATGAATAGAGGTGCATAGCCCTCATGCATGTGCAGTATGGTTACAAGGCTACACTGCCAAGTTCACTTACTTGCAATGGAGGTGGCATGCACGTGACAGCTAATGAAAAAAATCAGCTGTGGTGCCGACTTTGCTGGACTCCAGGACCGGTAAGTGTTCGATTGTTAAAAGTGGGTGGACCTCCGCTTTAAAGGGTCACTAAAGGGAAAAAAATGTTTTTAGCTAAATAGCTTCCTTTACCTTACTGCGGTCCTGGTTTCATGTCCTCATTGTTTTTGCTATGATGTTGCTGTAATTCTTCTCTGTTCTGGATACTTCCTGGTTATCTGTTTCCTGATGAAAAAAAGTCATGGGAGCTTCCTCTCCGTGGTCACCAATCAAGGAGGTGTGATTACTGTGCGTCTAAAACCCCTCAGAAACAATCACTTAAGTTTTACAAACCATCACTGCCCTCTATTGGCTCTGTGTGTCTGTACATCACAGAAGCATGAAAAAGCATGCAAAAACTGAAGGTACATTATGATTGATTTGGATCTATTTTTAATAATTTTTAAAATAAATCAGTAAACTTTTATGTCTCTATACCCTGTAAACAGTCATTTCAGCAAAAAAAAATAAAAAATTCCTTTACAACTCCTTTAAGTTCCAATGGATTTAAAGCTGAACTCAAGCAAACTGATCAATACCCCAAAATATATACAAGACATGTACCTACACAAAAGGGTTTGTATTTCTGTTAATCCAGTCCTGAGATTTGCACAGCTCTGTCACACATCAACTTCTCATGAACCGGCACTGCCACAGATAGAACATACCGGTTGTATTTCGGTCCATCTATAGCCAGCTTAAAGCGGAGCTCCACCCAGGAAAACAACATTTTGCCATGTTGTTTAAAAAAAAAAAACTGAAAAAAAAAAAAATACTCACCCGAAATAGCTGTTGCTATGCGGAAGTCCGTAATCTGCCTCACCTGCACCGCGGTCTGATTTCTTCTTGTCCTTCTCCTTGTGAATGGGGCGCGCTGCTTTCTGGGAACTGTGTGTGTTCTCAGAGCAGCGCGCCCATTCACAAGCCAGCGTGAGACTCGCGCAGGCACAGTAGGAAACGGGCAGTGAAGCCGTAAGGCTTCACTGCCTGTTTCCCATAGTGTGAATGGCGGCGCGGGACTCGGAGCGATCGCGAGACCGGCATCGGGGGGGCCATCAGCGCGGGCGCCTAGGACAGGTAAGTGTCCTTATTCAAAGTCAGCAGCTACACTGTTAGAAGCTGCTGACTTTAAAAAAAAAAAATTCGCGGCTGGAGCTCCGCTTTAAGTTTGGTGACCTTATGGGAGATTTCCCCCAAATGGGGTTTTCTTGGCAGCAGAAATTGTATAATTGTCAAAATATAATGATTAAAAGAAGATTCTTTATTTGAAAGTAAACTTATGTTGTAATGATGACAATTAAAATATGAGCTCTGGTACAAAGAATGCATACTCCAACAAATGCAAACAAATTCATACACAGCATTATATATCACAAATGTCTATTTGTATATAAACCGACGCGTTTCGACACATATAAACAGGGTCTTCAGAGGATTAGTTAGCTGTAAAGCGATTGTATTTAACAATTCCGAATCCTTACTATAAGCAATTAATAATTCAGCAGAAAACATGGCACCAAGTTACCAATAAATAATGTATTGGAAGAAGTCTCATAACCTCAAAGCCTTCGGAAGATCTCAAAAGCACCACAGCCACCCAACACACCCAGGTGGGGCATCACTGGCTCGTGTGCGGCTTACAAGGAGTGACACTTGTGGGGAGCCCCCCGGTGGCGTGCGCAAACGGGAGACTAGCACCTGCAGCAAATCATCAGTGGCATCAGTGTGCATTGCGCAGTGCACAAAAATTATTTAAAAAAATAAATACTATAAGCAGGCAGTCAGAGTCTCCAAGGAGTACATCTACATATTAGGGCTGTTACTGATCAAAAATTTTGTGTTCGATTAATCGTTTTTTATTTTAATCGATTAATCGACTAATTTCGATTAATTATAACGCACATACAGATCCAACTACTTTTAGCTGATCTCCTTGCAGGCTGATTCCCAGTGCAGGCACTAACCACTGTAAAAATGGACAGCAGGATACAAAACACACACAAAGGCAGCGCTCGATGGGAATACCATTAAAACATTTATAGTCTTCAAGTAGGTAACCAAATAAATATTGCACTGGAGATAAAATCAATGTAGCTACATAAACTGTAAAAATAAGTGAGTAATACCAAACCGTACCAAAAGCAGTCATAAAAACATGTAGCTAAGTATGATACTGGTATAAAAATGTGTACAACGATGCCACTGTTGAATCCAGATGAGGAGGCGTTAGCATCAGTCCGTCAGCATGTAGATAGAGGGAAGTGCAACAGCCCTTTGCGTGTGGTAGATAGTAAGGTCCTGCCGGCATGCAGATATGAAGGTACAGCAAAGGAGCCCTTCAGATGGACACGGCAAGCCCCTCCGGTGTCCATGACGTTACCGGATCTACAACAGAACTCCCTGAAGGCCCAGAAGCCGGTGGAGAGATGAGTACCAATCCAAAAAAATGTAAAACCGATCAAAAAAGATTTTGATCGATCAAAAAAATTTAAGATTAATCGATTAATTAAAAGTTAATTTGCACAGCCCTAGTACATATATCTATTTGGTATAATATTAGCATATTTGTAAGATAATAAATATTATATGTAGTTATAAGATTACATTTGTGAACTGAACTTTTATGTTAGAATGGCAATGGTAACAGACATATAGCGATAGGAACAGCATTGTGGGGATGTGTAGCGGTGATGGAAATGTGGGTCCCTAGACTAATACTAAAGTGAGTGATGATAAAAGTAATGTGTGTGAGATAAAAGTACAAAAGACGATTCTAACATAAGGCTCCATGCATACTGGGCTTAACAAAACGTCTGTTCTCTTTGGAGTAAAAAAACGTTTATATAGAGCATTTTTTGTACAAAGTTTAGACGAGTTTTACGTTTTTTTCTGCCAATGAGCGCCAATCAAAACACGGATGAGAAGGGTTTTTTTTCCTGTCTCTTAATCTCAAAATATCCCTGTGAATGTCGTAATGTGCATAGACACACAGGGTAACATTGAGTTGCCTCTACAGGCAGAACACAAACCTCCTGTAGAAGCGATGTATTTTTTATGCCAGTGTGCATGGAGCCTTATGCCGCGTACACACGGTCGTTTTTTGCGATGAAAAAAAACAACGTTTTTTGTGAAGTAAAAAACGACGTTTTTGAAACGTCACTTTCAAAGACGATGTTGCATACACACCATCCTTTTTTTCACAAAAAGCGAGGTTACGTTCACCACTCTTTTCCATTGAAGCTCGCTTCATAACTAATGCGCGGGTTGAAAAACGTCACAACGTTTTTGCTACACACGGTGACTTTTTGTGAAACAAAAAACGACGTTTTGAAAAAACGACACAAAAAATTCAAGCATGTTGGAATTTTTTTTTTGGTCGTTTTTTTGAAGACAAAAAACGACGTTTTGCCCACACACGATCAATTTAAATGACGTTTTAAAAAACGTCGTTTTTTTTCATCGCAAAAAACGACCGTGTGTACGCGGCATTAAAGTTCAGTTCACTAATGTAATCTTTATTATCTTACAAATATGCTAATATTATACTATATAGATATATGTACATGCACACCATGGAGACTGACCACCTGCTTATAGTAATTCTTAAATTCATTTTTGTGCACTGCGCAAGGCACACTATAATGATGTCCCCGATGATTTGCTGCAGGTGCTAGTCTCCCATCCACGCACGCCACTGGGGGTGTCCCCACAAGTGTGACTCCTTGTAAGCCACACACAAACCAGTGACGCCCCATCTGGGAGTGTTGGGTGGCCATGGTGCTCGTGGGATCTTTCGAAGGCTTTTAGAGGAACTCTGGTTATGAGACTCCTTTCAATACATTATTTATTGGTAACTATGTGCCATGTTTTCTGCCAAATTATTTATTGCTGATAGTAAAGATTCTGAATTGTTAAATACAATATCTTTACAGCAAACCAATCCTCTGAAGAAGACCCTGTTTATATGGGTCGAAACTCGTCAGTTTGTATACAAACAGATGTTCGTGATATATAATGCTGGGTACAAATTTGTGTTTTCATTTGTAATCCTCTGATGTCTTTGGAGGGCCTATTTCACAGCAAGATTATTGTACCGCTATACTGTTAGTAATAATCGGATAAATTAACACTTAAAAAGAATCGTCGAGCCTGAGCTTTTTAGGTTGGGCTTCTCCTCTAGGTCACAGGAGTGCAATTCGTTTTGCACTCCTGTGACCTGTTTTCAGAAGAGAGCGGTCTGAAGACCGCTCTCCGCTGATGTCACTGCCATGTTTTTTTGCTAGAAAATTACTTAAAAGCCCAAACATACTTTTTTTTCCCTAACACCCTAGACACTTAAGACCCGGACCTTAAGGCAGCTAAAGGACCCGGCCAGGTTTTGCGATTCGGCACTGTGTCGCTTTAACAGACAATTGCGCGGTCGTGCAACGTGGCTCCCAAACAAAATTTGCATCCTTTTCTTCCCACAAATAGAGATTTCTTTTGGTGGTATTTGATCACCTCTACGGTTTTTATTTTTTTGCGCTATTAAAAATAGAGCGACAATTTTGAAAAAAAAATGCAATATTTTTTACTTTTTGCTATAATAAATATCCCCCAAAAATATATAAAAAATATTTTTTTTCCTCAGTTTAGGCCGATACGTATTCTACCTATTTTTGGTAAAAAAAAAAAATTAAAAAAAAATCGCAATAAGCGTTTATCGGTTGGTTTGCGCAAAATTTATAGCGTTTACAAAATAGGGGATAGTTTTATTGCATTTTTATAATTTTTTTTTTTACTACCAATGGCGGCAATCAGCGATTTTTATCGTGACTGCGACATTGTGGCGGACACTTCAGACAATTTTGACACATTTTTGTCATTTTCACAGCAAAAAAATGCATTTTATTGTGAAAATGACAGTGCAGTTTGGGAGTTAACCACAAGGAGGAGCTAAAGGTGTTATGTGTGACCTAATGTGTGTTTACAACTGTAGGGGGTGTGGATGTAGGTGTGACATAGATTGCGTATCCTTCTAAAAGGGATCACACAATCGATGACGCCGCCGCAGTGAAGAACAGGGTAGCCGTGTTAACACACGGCTCTCCCCGTTCTTCAGCTCCGGGGACCGATCGCCAGACTCCAGTGGCGACCGGGTCCGCGAGTCCCGCGGTCCCGGAGCTTTGAACCGGGTCACGGGAGCGCGCCATGGACATGCGCCCAGCTGTGCCATTCTGCCGACGTAAATGTGCAGGAGGCGGTCCTTAAGTGGCTAGATAATAAAATGGTGGTCGTTGCAATACTTTGTCACACCGTTTTTTATATTTTGAAAAGATAATGTTACGCCGAGTAAATTGATACCCAACATGTCACGCTTCAAAATTGCGCCCGCTCGTGGAATGGCGACAAACTTTTACGCTTAAAAATCTCCATAGGCAACGTTTAAAAAAAAAATCTACAGGTTGCATATTTTGAGTTACAGAGGAGGTCTAGGGCTAGAATTATTGCTCTCGCTCTACTGATCGCAGCGATACCACACATGTGCGGTTTGAATACCGTTTTCATATGCGGGCACTGCAGATGTATGCGTTCACTTCTGCACGCGAGCTCGGCGGGACGGGGCGAGTTAAAAAATGATTCTTTTCTTTATTTATTTTTTACACTGTTGTTTAAAAAAATAAAAATAAATTGTGTCACTTTTATTCCTATTACAAGGAATGTAAACATCCCTTGTAATTCAAAAAAGCATGACAGGTCCTCTTAAATATGAGAAATTGGGTCAAAAAGACCTCAGATCTCATTTACACTGAAATGCAATAAAAAAAAACACTTCAACCCTGGAAAAATGTACCCCCCTTCTTTACCAGAGCAATGCACTGTTGAAGCAGCGCATTGCGGGCGGCATAGCCGTGCTGTCCCATTGATTTCAATCAGCAGCAGCGGTATACACACCACTCCTTCACCGCTCCAAAGATGCGGCTAGCAGGACTTGACCGTCCTGCTAGCGCAACGCTCCAGTGTGAAATCCCTCTGGCTTTCACACTGGAGACAATGGAGCAGCTGTTTGAGAGTGGATTGCAGGTGATATTTTTAACGCTATGGCGACTGCAATACGCTCCAGTGTGAAAGGGGTCCAACGGACAATTGCGCGGTCGTGCGACGTGGCTTCCAAACAAAATTGACATCCTTTTTTCCCCCACAAATAGAGCTTTCTTTTGGTGGTGTTTGATCACCTCTGCGGTTTTATTTTTTAAACAAAAATAGAACAATTTTGAAAAAAAATCAATATTTTTTACTTTTGGCCATAACAAATATCCCCCAAAAAAATGTCCACAGTTTAGGCCAATACGTATTTTTCTACATATTTAAAAAAAAAAAAAAAAATAGGGGATGGATTTATTGCATTTTTTTACTAGTAATGGCGGCGATCTGCGGACCGTGACATTGCGGACATATCGGACACCTTTGACACATTTTTGGGACCACTCACATTTATACAGCGATTAGTACTATAAAACTGCACCGATTACTGTATAAATGTGACTGGCAGGGAAGGGGTTAACACTAGGGGCGCTGTAGGGGTGAGTGATTCTTACTGTAGGGGGAGGGGACTCGCAAGGGGAGGAGACCGATGTGTGTTCCTCTGTACTGGGAACACACATCGGTCTCCTCACCTCCGACAGGATATGGATCTGTGCGCTTACACACACAGATCTTCGGTCCTGCCGTGATTGCGGGTGCCCGGTGGACATCCCAGCCGGTGGGCACGTGCACGCCATGGGTCACAAGCAATGCTGCGGACGTGCGCCCCCTAGAGATCCCATCTGTGGACGTCATGACTATGGGCGGGTAGGGAAGTGGGGAGGGAAGTGGTTAAGAGCTATGGGTGACATTTTGATGTCGCTTCCGTCCTGCTATGGTATGGAGATGGCTGGGGGCCATCTTCCCCTCACTCGTTTCCATACCCAGCCACCAGAAGGACCCTGATCGCCTCTGCCGATGGCTCTGGTAAGCGGTGGAGGGCATGGGAGAGCGGCGGGAGGAGCAGCCCTCTCCCGCCGCCGATAACAGTGATCTTGCGGCGAATGCGCCACAAAGACCACCATTATCAGAAACTGGACCGCCGGCTGAAGAGGAGGATGCCTGGGTTATGGGAGCTAGCTGCTGCCATAACCAAGATATCCCTCTTCAAAACAGCCGACGTATATCGGTGTGCGCGGTCCAGAAGTGGTTAAATTAAGTGTGGTTTCCTCAGTTCCTTGCAAACAGCTTCTTTATTCACAAAGGGGCATGTAAGACACCTCTGTGATAGAAGTCATGTGTGTTAGAGCTGCAATATGGCAGATTGGCATCAAACTGTATAGTATCGCACAGCATACAGAGAACTATACAATGCTGAAAGGGGATCTGAAATATTAATACTCACGTTGCATCAGAACAGCATGCAATTAGAACACTGTGGTTGGATAATTAAAAAGCTTCCCCGCAGAGTTTACAAACAACCTCCCCCCGGCTGCAATTCTTCTGAACAGTTGGTAAATCTGGTAACGTTACTACCCACCAACCAGCGCCTTAAAGTGGAACTTTACTCATAACACTTGATAAAACAACGTTCTTCAGCAAGGAACATACATTGCACATTAATGATGCTACCAAAATCAGTGTGCGCTTTAAATTGTCTCCAGCATTGCTCTTGTTTCTTCTTCCTGGAAGCTGCCATTTTGCAGAATCTCAGAGCCTCTGAACAGCAGTAAATGATAAAAAAAAAGAGGAACTATATCAATTGATTTAATGGTTAAAAAAAAAAAAAAAAAAAAAAACAGATCCATTCCTGGACTGCCAGGATGTCTGTCAACCAAACCATTAAATAACTGGTGTCATAACGCATCACATCTGTAGAGCCATGACAGTTGCAGATCAATCAGAAGCAGCTTCCTTGGGTTTAAATAGGAGCGTTTATTTCTTATTTAAGGCTGTCAGCAGATCAGCCTCAACAAACTCAGTGACTAAAAAATGGAGAGTAACGGATCTTAAAGTAGATGTAAACCCAATTCATTTGATTTGAGCTGGGCATATATATCTGCAGTATTTTGTTATCTCTCTTCAAAGAGCCAAGTCTTGTAGCTTTCTCCTCAATCGTTCCTCTGTTATCATCCTAACTCCTGACAAATCCGCAGACACATCAGATAAAAGCAGCCTGACATTTCTTTCAGGGGAGGTTGCTAAAATAGATTAGCAAGGAGCTGGCTCTATTACAAAACACCTCTGAGAGTCTCTGCCTATGATGAGGGGGGTGCGCCTTTCCTCCAATCGGCAATTTTAGCTATCTTGGCTGTATGCCCAGACATCATACTCTGTGTAGCAGGGAGAGAACATTTCCAAATACGATCCAAACTTTCTAAACTGTATATAAATGTGAAGACCGCAGATATACATGTAAAACTTATGTAGGGAGGTTTGGTTTATCCCCGTGTATCATCTGAGGCTGTTCACTTCACTGGGTGTTTGGAGGGTTTACATCCAATTTAATGTTTTGATATGTTTGTTCATCCTGTGTTGTGGATCTTATGCTTGCCTACAATTTGTGTCCTCTTTGGAAAAACGTTCAATATACTGAAACAGAAAAATGGAGAGCAAGTGAGCATGTGCAAAACAGGGTGAGAACGTGTGTTACTGTATTTAAACATTATAGGCACGTATTTCTAATGTTTTACATGGCTAAATCTCCAAAAAGGGGCTAGGCTGAAGTGATCTAGGAGCACTTTAATTTTCTGACTAATGTTCCACTTTAAGTAATTTATTTAAAATATATCTTTCTGGCAATCTATTTCTACAGGGCAAGGCTGCGTGGTAGAAACAGTATCTTGATACATGTTGATAAAATATAACCATATACAGTGGAACCTCTGTTTAAAGCGGATGTCCCATGCAAAATGTATTTTTTCTTTATGTGCTCTTTACATGTGTAATAGCACTGCTGTGCTAAACTCACATTTCCTGTGTCCCACCGCCGCTCCGCTGTGATTCTGTTTAAAATAAATACTTATATTTTGCTGCTCCACCAGTTGCCATCTTAGCTTTGGGCGTTTTTTCCAGATGCAGGCACTTCCTCTTTGTGGTGGATGCTCTCCCAGCATCCACCGCTCGATCTCGCGCATGCGCACTGGCCGGCGGCGTAAAGTAATGTAGATTCTTCAAAAGGCCCGCCCGCCTACCTTCCTTCGTTTACCTCGCGTCACTTCCTGCTACACGAAGTCGCGCAAGGTTTCCTTTCACACGGCCAAATATGATAATTAGGGAGCAAAGAGGCAAGCTCCCAGAAGACACAGCGCGAGGGGGTGCAGACCGGAAGACATACCTGCTCAAACGGTACAGCAACATTAATTTATTTAAAAATATCGGATGTGGCATTGTTTTGGACCGGTAATAATATTGAGAGTGAGCTAAATTAAGGGTGGAGCTCCGCTTTAAGAGTATCGCGGTAAACAAGCGTTTTGATTTGCGAGCAACTTTTTTTTTTATTATTCCGACTTGTTTTGCGAGTGTTGACATGCAAGAAGAGCAGAATTCAAACTAATAGGGCCTGCAGTACGGCATTTGGCCTGAGGTGCGGGGGCGCCGGATCCAAGCAGCGACGCCGTTCAGCAATGCTCGAAAATACTCAGTTTCCAACATTTGCTGAGCAGCCGACGCATCCTCGAGCCTTTCCGGCTATTTCCAAGGTCTCTATTATTTTGGTTTCCGTTGACTTAAACAGGGAAACTCGCTTTGATGTGCAAGTTCCTTGGATTACGAGCATTCTCCTGGAACGGTTCAACTGTAGAGGTCAACCGATATGGGTTTTCTCTGGCCGATGCAGATATTTAGAAAAATCCAGTGGCCGATGGCCAATATATGATGCCGATTTTTGCGGCCCATATTTTAGGCTGATTTCTAATTTTTTGGGGCACGTGGCACTGGCAGGTGGCACTGGAAAGCACTGGCAGGTGGCACTGGTTGACATTGGAAAGTGGCACTGACAGGCACTGGTTGGCATTGGCAGATGGCACTGGTTGGCATTGGCAGATGGCACTGGCAAATTGCTCTGGCAGATGGCACTGGTTGCCATTGGCAGATGGCACTGGCAGGTTTCACAGCCGATGGTGTAACTGTGAAACTGCTCTCTGCTACGCCGTGTGTATGAAACTGCATGGAGAGGGGAGCTGAAGCATTCAGCGTAATTTCAGACGTGGGCGGGACCCGGCAGCCATCCAGCCAATGACTGGTCCGTTTGAAAAACAGGCGGGGCCACATACACGTAGCGGCCCGCCCAAATCCCATCAGCAGGTGTTGGATAGCCTGGTCCGCCCACCCCGACATTCAACCTCAATTATGACAGGTCCTTTCTCTCTCCCTACAGTTGCACACACCGCGGCGCTGCTCTGCCAACAGTGTGGAGAACCATTCTCCTCACTCTGCAGGCAGAGCTGCGGTGACTGCAGTCAGCGTTATATCGGCCTAATTTGGAGAATAATCGGCCGGTGCCAATCTCTCCAAAATGGCCAAATATCGGCCGATATATCGGTCGACCTCTATTCAACTGTATCTCAAAGTAGCCAAATCGCTAAAAGTGCACCCAAATAGAAATAACACTATTTCTTTATGGGAGCACTAAGGAAACTTTATTTGGGGGCTACACATTGTTTATTGGGAGGGCAATTTGGCATCTTTGAGATATATGGTGGTATTTTACTATTCTTAGTCAGTAGATGGATGGATTAGGTACAGAAAGCATCGTGACCTCTCATAGATTTCCTTCAGCCATTGAATTTTGAACCCTCAGCTGCACACATGGAGGGGGCATAGCAAATAAGGTTCATTTCAGTCTTTGCCACTATTGCCTAATGATTAATTTTTAGAGGTTCTGTTTTGTGCCACTGCAATAAGGCAAGTAAAAAACTGCCACTGCTGGATAGGGTGGACACCAACTGACATGGCTCAAGAAACATGACTGACCTCGGACCGTTGCTGAAGATGCCATAAAGATCGAGGCACTCCAATACATATTTAATGTCAAGGCCCGGCCTTGCAGTCTTATTGGCCCAAGAACTCCATCAGTTTTTCCAAGGTTGATATTCCTTTCCAAGCAAAAAAAATAAAAAATCGATTAGGACTACTCCCTCCTAAATTGCCAGGCTAAGCAAGAAAATTGTCCGCTCATATTTTAAAACAGCGGCCAGATGTTTAATAGCCCTGCAATGGAGGAGGCAAAACACCACCGACACCAACTGATCTTTATGCCAGGATTAGGGATGTGGAGATCAGAGAGTCCTTGACGGCCCGATTAGCTGAGCAGGTCAATCGCCACGGTGCGATCTGGGAACCCCGGCACCCTTCGGGAAGACCCTCGGCCTTTCTTCTGTCTAGAATGTCGACTCTCTCCAGATCCAGAAATGACGAGCCCTGTCCGATTACCTTTTTTTTTTTTATTTCACTTCTCTCGTTTCTTCTTCCTTTCTCCTTTTATACAAACCCAACAAGCATTCGCTTTACTTTCTTGGGTTTAGAATCACTTTCTTCGCTATCTCAAGAATATTGTTTTTATGCTACAGATTCGCCTGGCTCCACACTAGTGAGCAAAATATTTGATTACAGAACCAAGTAGTAATTGTATTGGTTTTACACTAACCCCATGTAAACTGTACTCTAGGCGGCTCGCTATTGTAAGTTTCCATGTTTTTCTAATGATTTATATTTTTCAATATAGAAAAGAATAACAAACTTTAATAAAAGAAATCATGAACGTCTGCATAAAGTGATTGCACGGCAGTACAGTAGAGAAGATTTTCCTTTTTTTCTTCCAGAAAACTACTGACCACCCATAATTATATATTTATGTTCTTTACAAACCGTGTTCATTTCAATGACTAAAACATTTTAGTCGGCTAAATGAATACCATTTTATTATACTAAAATATGACTAAAAAACATGACTAAAACCAAAATGCCATTTTAGTCAAAATACTAAGACTAAAACTAAATTAAAATTTGACTTAACTCTGGTCTGTAGTGCATGTTCATATCTCAATACCATAAATATATTGATTTTTCACTCCAGCAGTATATGAGTTTGCATTACAATTTAATTACACCCATTCAATTTTAGACGACTAAAATGAGTTATATATCAGACAGGAGGCTCATATCTTATGCATTATCTCTCTTTACTAATGCTCATAGCAGAAATACAGTGAAACGTTAAAGTAACTTAAAACTTAAAGAACTACAACTCCCAGCAGTCCCTGGGCCCAGTTAGCCCCTCCCCGATCGTAGACTGTATATATGGGACTGCCTGAGGTAGAATAGTCCTCTTTCTTTCTGCTCATGGCAGCATTCAGATAAGTGATTTTTGCTATTCTTCTTTAAGTGCAGTTGTTGTGACATAGGTGGGAGTAAGGGGGGACTCCTCCCCCCTGTTGTCTCCCCGCTGGCGTCCCATGGTGACGTTTTTCATTTAAATTTCATTTAAAATTTTATTTCTTTGTATTTCATGTTGTTCAGGTGACATTGCAGGTGTATTTGTGCGCTCGGCTGTGTCTGCGGTGCGGGCGCTTGTCACCCGCGCCGCGTCTCTCTCCTGCCCATCCTTCCCTTGCGTCTGTTTACCCCCTGCTTTTCGCGGCGGGCGCCGTTGCATGGGCGCCGCCATCTTCCCCCCCGTCACTACTTCGCGCGCGAGCGGGGGGCGGAGCCTATCGGCTCCCTCGCTGTCAGCCTATCAGCGCTCTAGGGGACGTAGTCTCGCGAGACTTCGTCCCAGAGCACAGGGATCGCGGGCCTTCTCCCTCACCGTTGCCAGTGCGAAGCTGACTAGGAAGGAGAGGAGCCTGTTCATCGCTTCCCCCTCAGGTTTTTCCCAAAGGGGTACACTAACGTGCGCTTAGATCGCGAATTTAGATCGCGATTTCTATAGACCTGATCACTAGCTTGCTCCAGCACTGCGGAATTTATTCCGGCTGGGAGTTTTTTCTACCAGTAATACTGCATATAGTACTACTGTCTTGGCCCTATAGCCATGTCTGAGGAACCCATAGTTACCCCCCCTAGAGGAGAGGGTTTTTCTCTCGACTTGGCTCAGTTCATGTCGGCTAAACAAATACAAGACCTGATCAATAGGTCAGTCCAGACGGCTCTGGCCTCGGCCATCCCGCCTGCAGGTTCACACTTTGCTATGCCTAACCTGCCCGCCCCCCCTCCCCAAGTTGGCCCTGATACGCAAGGAAATCAGAGCTGTTCTCCGCAAGGGTTCCTTATCCTTAAGAGTTCTGGCCCGCTTAGTGGGGCTTCTAGCGGCCTCCATCCAGGCTATCTTCCCGGCACCTCTTCACTACAGGGCCCTTCAGAGGCTCAAGATTATGCACTTGCGTCAGGGCCTCAGGTACGCGGACGAGATCCCGCTTTGTCCGGAGGCCGTAGAGGAACTACATTGGTGGCTTCGACACGCCGTCGAATGGAACGGCAAGACCATCTTCAATTCCGGTCCCGACATCATCATAGAGTCGGATGCGAGTCGCCACGGCTGGGGCGCTCGCTGCGGGGAAGCTTCCACAGGTGGGACATGGTCCACCTCTGAAGCAGAGCTACACATCAATGCCTTGGAACTTCTGGCGGCTTACTTTGCAGTCAAGAGCTTCTTACCTCACGCATCCAATTGTTGTGTGTTGTTCCGCATGGACAATGTGGCAGCGGTTCAGTACGTCAACCGCTTGGGAGGCACCAGATCCAGGATCCTAGCAGACCTTGCGAAGGAGTTCTAGCACTTTTGCCTAACACGCAACATTGTCCCTATCGCGGAGTATATCCCGGGGGTCTCCAACACGTTGGCCGACTGGAACTCACGCCATCTTGCCGATTCCAGCGACTGGTGACTGGATCGTTCAGTGTTCCTTCGATTAAGACGGCTTTGGGGCCCTTTATCTGTGGATCTCTTCGCTTCATGTCTCAACCATCAGCTACCCCGTTTCTTCAGCTGGAGGTCGGACCCGGAAGCATCCGCAGTAGACGCTTTCCGCCTCATTTGGCCGGGAGGAACGCACTACGCATTTTCCCCCCTTCCAAATGATTTCCAGAGTTCTCCTCCAGGCGGCGAATCAACAGGCGACGGTCGTGCTAGTCACACCCTGGTGGCCGACACAGCCTTGGTTCACTCTCCTCCTGGGAATGGCCGTGGATTACCCCAGGCTGATTCCCCACTTTCCACACCTGCTGACCAACCCGACCAGGGGTCTTCACCCTCTAATCACGGAAGGCAACCTCCACCTTCTGGCATGGTTGATTTCGGGGTCCCGAACACGGATAGCAACCTTTCAAGAGCAGCTAAGGATCTCCTCGCCGTGGCCTGGGCCCCCGGGACTAGATCAGCCTACCGATACGCCTGGCGCCTCTGGGTTCGTTGGTGTGATCAACGGCAGGTTGATCCCATACATGCCCCTGTATCAATAGTGGTGAACTATTTGGCAGATTCTTTCGAATCTGGCAAGTCTTATAGTTTCATCAATATTTACTGTTCGGCTATCTCGGCGTATCATGCCCCAATAGACTCCCTACCTGTGGGAAAACACCCACTGGTATGTAGGCTACTACGGGGTATTAGATTCAATCGTCCCCCTAGGCCTAGATATCAGGCAACCTGGGATGTCTCCAAGTTACTCGGCATGTTTGCATCGTGGGAGGACAACGACGCACTGCCCCTAAAACTGTTGTCTTATAAATTGACTGTACTACTTTGCCTAGTTTCCATCAAGCGCGTCTCAGACGTAAGAGCATTGGACATTTCAAGGCGACAATTCTCACCTCAAGGAGTCAACTTCTCGGTGGTCCGTAGGACCAAAACGGGTATCCACTCGGTCTTTTATCCGTTCTTTCCCACACATCCCCAACTTTGCGTTGTGCGCTGCCTACATTGAGATTTTCCTAGCTTGTGATGGAAAATATTAGTTATATGAAGACAGGAGGCGAGTATCTTTCCTCCCTTCCCAACCCTGTTACGATTCTTGTTTCTTTCAGGATACTGAAAGCTGCGACCATGGTCCTGAAGACGGCTGATCAGTCGGCTGCGGATGTTTGAAGTTCCTACAGTCCCCGTTGGGATGAAGTTGGTCCGTGTTTGGCCAAGTTCCCTGTTGGTTTCCCCCAGACTCTGATGTCACGTACCGGCCGAGGAGTTCCAGGCGACAACGAAGATGTCCGGGTGGAGTTCCTGCTCCTGGTTATAGCGTTTAGCATTAAGAAAGAGGACTATTCTACCTCAGGCAGTCCCATATATACAGTCTACGATCGGGGAGGGGCTAACTGGGCCCAGGGACTGCTGGGAGTTGTAGTTCTTTAAGTTTTAAGTTACTTTAACGTTTCACTGTATTTCTGCTATGAGCATTAGTAAAGAGAGATAATGCATAAGATACTCGCCTCCTGTCTTCATATAACTAATATTTTCTGTCACAAGCTAGGAAAATCTCAATTTTTAGGACATTTTAGTCGACTAAAATATACTGGAGATATAGGCAACTAAATACGACTAAAACAATTGCAGAAGATTAAAAATGGGACTAAAAACTAAAATGCCAATTTAATTCTAAAACTAAAATCGAAATTTGCTGCCAAAATTAACACGGCTTTTCAAAGCCAAGACCCTCCCTTAAAGTGAACAAGCACACACAGTTATATATACTTTTTATGAAAAAGTTCTTAAAGTGGAGTTGCACCCGTTTTTTGAAGGTCCAATCACTCTTGTGCCCATCCTAAATGCTGTAATAAATGGCAATATTTTTTTTCTACACTCAAAAAAACGCACTAATGGCCATGATAAAATCCTCTTCAATAACAATAAAAATAGCTAGAAATTCGGGAAAAAATAATCCTTTTATTGAAATGTCCTTTAAACAGTCTATATTGCAGAGATTTCTGCAATATGGACTGTTTGAAGGACATTTCAATAAAAGGATTATTATTTTTTCCCGATTTCTAGCTATTTTTATTGTTATTGAAGAGGATTTTATGGCCATTAGTGCGTTTTTTTGAGTGTAATTCTGTGCCATTGGTACTTCTGGGTACCATTATTTTTCGCAGCTTTGGCCAAATTTGTTTCACACTTTATTATTCTAATAATTACATTGGTTCAACGTCTCTTATTATAGATATTTTACTGTCCTTGTTTAGTGCCGGTGGACTTTAAGTGTTTTTCAATATTTTTTTTCTACTTTTCTTCTGCAGCACTTCCGGCTACGGCCACCTAGGCGATTACGTCACTAGGCGATCTGCAATAGCAGCGTCATATGTCCCATGCGTCCTTGCAAATCGCCTAGTGACAAAATCTCGTGTTATTTCCAGACCGGAACTTCTGCCGACACCGCTATTGTTATGGCAACCTGTCAGGAAGAGAGCTGCTCTGTGTGAAGGGGCGAGATCGGGAGGTGCCTGCCGGGTAGCCAGCTGCCCCGAATCATGAGAAGATGGCTTTAGATTCCCTCAGATGACATGGAACCTACCTGCTTCCGAGATCTGGTTAGTCTTCAAATTTTTAACACAAAGTACAGGGACTACACATAAGACACGCTCTAAATGTTGCTAGATATGTTTACACAAGTATGGAAGAGTGTTTATAATAAAAAAAAAATGTTGGTGGACTGGAATTCCGCTTTATGAAAGGTGAAATTTTATACGGTTAGCCTTTGGTGCGTAGGGAAACGCACCCTCCTCCTGTAGAAGTAATTAGGGTTGTCCCGATACCACTTTTTTAGGACCAAGTACAAGTACCGATACTTTTTTCAAGCAGTCGCCGATACCGAATACCGATACTTTTTAAATGCCCCTCCGAGTTCAGCCATGGTCCCTCCGAGTTCAGCCATGGTCCCTCCGAGTTCAGCCATGGTCCCTCCGAGTTCAGCCATGGTCCCTCCGAGTTCAGCCATGGTCCCTCCGAGTTCAGCCATGGTCCCTCCGAGTTCAGCCATGGTCCCTCCGAGTTCAGCCATGGTCCCTCCGAGTTCAGCCATGGTCCCTCCGAGTTCAGCCATGGTCCCTCCGAGTTCAGCCATGGTCCCTCCGAGTTCAGCCATGGTCCCTCCGAGTTCAGCCATGGTCCCTCCGAGTTCAGCCATGGTCCCTCCGAGTTCAGCCATGGTCCCTCCGAGTTCAGCCATGGTCCCTCCGAGTTCAGCCATGGTCCCTCCGAGTTCAGCCATGGTCCCTCCGAGTTCAGCCATGGTCCCTCCGAGTTCAGCCATGGTCCCTCCGAGTTCAGCCATGGTCCCTCCGAGTTCAGCCATGGTCCCTCCGAGTGCTCCGCACTCCACCCCGCACTCAAAAAAAAAAAAAAGTATTCTATTTAGGTATCGGGAGTATTCGCGCGAGTACAAGTACTAGCGCAAATACTCGGTATCGGTCCCGATACCGATACTAGTATCGGTATCGGGACAACCCTAGAAGTAATGTTACCATCTAGTATGTTAAACTGGTGTTTTGGAGTACAGCAATTAAATGAACCTCCATACATATGGTAAAATTTCACTTAACTGGTTGTGGACCGCCGCATGTACATTTACGTCAGCAGAATGGCACAGGCAGGCACATCAACGTGTATATATACGTGCCTGCCCCCCCCCCCGATACATGCGGAGGTCCCCATAGCTGGCCGAGCGATCAGGGATGAGGGGCAGCTATTCGTTTTTGTCGGCCCCCTCCGGATCGCTCCCAGCCAATACGCACGCTCCCGCCGTGTCACTTCCTCCTCCTGTATAAACACAGGAAGAGGGAAGTGATGTGATCTCTCCCCTCGGCGGTATTTTCAACCGCCGCTGAGGAGTGATCACATCTCACAGTAAGTGTACACTGACACTACACTGACACCAGGACACGCAGGCAGACTTAACCCCTTGTGATCACCTCCCCACTGTCACAGTGTCACTGAATACAGTAATCATATATTTATGATTACTGTATTTAGTGTCAGTGTGACAGGCAGTCAGTGTTCGGTCCAGGGTAGCCCCCGTACCCCCCCTAATAAAGTTTTAACCACTTGATCACTGCCCTAGTTAACCCTTTCACTCCCTATTGCCAGCATCACTAAACGTTCATTTTTCTGATCGCTGTATTAGTGTCGCTGTTCCCGCTAGGTAGCTATTTTTTTTTTTATTGCGATTTTTTTTTACTAAAGACATGTGGCTAAATAAATGTTGGCCTAAATGTTTGACTAAAATTTAGTTTGATTTTTCTTATAACAAAAAGTAAAAAATATTGATTGTTTTTCAAAAATGTCGCTCTATTTTTGTATATAGTGCAAAAAATAAAAATCTCAGAGGCGATCAAATACCACCAAAAGAAAGCTCTATTTGTGGGAAGAAAAGGATGCAAATTTTGTTTGGGAGCCACGCCGCACGACCGCAATTGTCAGTTAAAGCGTCGCAGTGCCGAATCGCAAAAAGGGGCAAGGTCCTTTACCTGCATTTTGGTCCGGGTCTTAAGTGGTTAATTTGCAACTCAAGCATTCATTGTGTGCACAAAGTTTGACTGTGCAAAAGAAAATTTGGAGGGAGAAGGTTTAGGTGTGAGTAACAGCAAAGCAGTAATATTTCCTGTGGGCAGAATTGTGTTGGAAATACAGGAAGGTACCCCCTGAGAATGAAAGGCTTCATATGAGTGCGATACAGGTGCACAACCAACACTGAGAAGACCAGCACAGAGGAAATACTGTACAACTTACATTACTGTATTGTCTTTAAAAAATAAATAAAGTGTGCGTCCAGGAATAAGAAAAGCAGCATAGGAACATGCAGAACTGTATACAAGGGGAAGATTCCATATTGCAGGGTAATCGTGCTCCCTCTAGTGGACATTTTGCATATCAAACTGTAAGAAATATAAAATCAGGAAAATAAAGGGCTTAATAACACAACACATGCAAAGGCATGCATACAACCCATACACACCAACACACAGCTTTGTGTGTGTGTGTGGGGGGGGGGGGGGGGGGGACTTGTTTTTCTCATGTGCTTAGGTGTATTTTCCTATTTTTCCGGTTTGAACTCACAGAAAAAAAAACCCACAATGGTAGTAATGCCTGGTCTTGCATTAAAAGAGAAGTGCGAGACATTTTTTTTTATTTTTTATTTTTAGCACGCTCACCTAGATGAATGCAACATCAGTCTAATGCTGCATCTGTCGCCTGCTGGCAATTGAGGCTCTTTGTATTTACCAGACTGACCACCACTGTGCTAACGCAAGCAAAGAAATGTTTATAAGTGGTAAAGCTTGAAAATATCACAATCTTTCATGTCAATACCTAAATTTCACAATCTAGGTAAACAACCTTCGACACCGTCATATAATCTTTATGAACACCATCTAAACTCAACTACGGACACTGAATTCAGGTTTGCTGCTCATGTGACACACAATTGTCAGCAGTTAGCCCTGAAATCAAGCAGTCAAATGATCTGAAATGGTATTAAATTTGGTCGTGCCTTTTCAAAATAAAAAAAATGTAGTCGTGCCCAAACCACACGGAAAACTATGTGCCCCAATGAGATATGACCACTGTGTTGATTTTGTGATGTCTGATAGGCAATAAGCATTCTGAGGACTAAACATTAGCTATGAAAACAAACCATAAAGGTAAAATACCTCCAAGTGCACATAAATGTCAAACTGAAAAATACAAATTCCAAGATTATGGAGGTCAGGAAATGGCACAGTAAACCCGTGTCAGTCCGCACCTTTATTAAGGTGCGACTACTATTGCTACGTTTATTTACATAGGCTTGCAGTGTAGAGATAACACCATGTGTAATACCATACTGCCTAAAAACCACTCAAGTGAAATAATTCCTACCATCGATTTACACACACAGCCTGACTACAAGAACAATTAAAGGCTCATTTCAAGTTTGTTTGGACCAATCTGGTCCAAGCAAAACTATTACCTTCACTACTAAAAGGTGGCAGCTATGTGTGCTGTATTAACTTTATGTAATCTCAGTAACATACAGTATACAGCGCTGTATTCTGACAGCGGGATGAGAACTTTACATCCCACTCCTGGATCAAAATCAATCTGGTAGAGCGCCATCCAGCCATTCACAGGGAGCTTTGGATTCTATGAATGAATACAAAGTTTCCTCTGACTGGCCAAGGTGAATGACGTCTCGATCTTCAACGCAATCAATCAGAGGAAGCTTTACATTCATTTATAGCAGTGGTCTCCAAACTGCGGCCCGGGGGCCAGATGTGGCCCTTTGCTTGCTTTTATCCGGCCCTTGGGGCACTATTTCATCCACTGATACCAACAATGGGGCATAGTTTCTCCTACTGACACCAACAAAGGGGCCCAATAACACCAAGGATGGGGCACAATTCCTTACAATGACACCAACAACGGGGCACATTTTTTCCTCCATGACACAAACAATGGGACCCAATGATGGAGCACAACTACTCCCACAGAAACAATGGGGCGTTAATTTTTCCCACTGATGTCAGGACCTTTTCGACTCCCACTGACCACTGTCCGGCCCTCGTAAACTCTGAAGCACAGTAAACTGGCTCTTTGCTCACAACGTTTGGAGACCCCTGATTTATAGAATACAAAGCTCCCTGTGGATGGCTGAGCAGCGCTCAGCCTGACTCTATTTTGTTCCAGGAGGGGGGACAGGAAGTTCTCACCCACTGCCGGAACACAGCGATGTATACTATAAGTATCTGAGGCTACATACACTTAATACAGGGCACATAGCAGGCACATCTAGTACTGAAGGTAATTGTTTGGGACCAGATTGGTCCAAATTAACTATATAAACTCATGGAGATCAGCTTAAAGGGACACTAAAGTCAGGTTTAAAAAAAAAAAAAAAAATAACAAACATGTGATATTTACCTCCACTGTGCAGTTCGTTTTGCACAGAGTGGCCCGGAAAGCTGTCTTCTGGGGTCCCTCGGCGGCTGTCTGGGCTCCTCCTCGCAAAAGCTTTCCCTCTTCATGCGAGCGCTCGGACGGAGGAAAGCTTTTGCGAGCGCGCTCCCGTGATACAGTGGCGGCCATAGCCGCCGACTGTATCACTCGGCTCCGCCCCCCAGCGCGCCGCATCATCCGCTCTGATTGACAGCAGCGCTAGCCAATGGCTGCGCTGCTATCAATCTGCCCAGCCTAGCCAATCAACGGCCAGGCTGGGAACCGAAGAGGACGACGTGGACGCGCCCGGGAGTTTCGAACGGTCAGGTGAGTACAACGGGGCCTCGGGGGGGGGGGGGGCGGTGCTGTAAGATGTTTTTTTACCTTAATGCATAGGATGCATTAAGGTAAAAAAACTTGTACCTTTACAACCCCTTTAAGGCCTCGTTCACACAAGGTACATAAAGTGTTTTTCTGCAGGGCACGAAAAAAAACAATTGTCCTCCCTGTGTCCTGCTTACACCACAACACTGGTAACATGTGCAGACATTTGAAACACGGATGCAATTTTCTGTGTAGAAAAAAAAACCATCAGGGGCGGACTGACAACTTATGGGGCCCCCGGGCAATAGAAGATTATGTGGCCCCTGGGCTTACAGTTGGCCACCACGCCAGGAGGCAGGGCAGCTAAATTCTTGGGATTTTCACATCAAAAGCATGTCATTTTCAGACATATCAGGGACAGATATTTAAAAAAAAAAAAACACACAACATAGATTTTTACATACAGTCCCTGGTTTTACTGCCAACCCAAATGGTGCCCCCTAGTGGCATGGGGCACTCTGGCAGTGCCTGAGTGGTCAGTCGACCCCTGCTTGACCTCAACATTGTGGTGTGAACAGAGCACATAGAGAACAATTGTTTTCTTTGTGACCTTGCAGAGACCTACATTAGAAATACACACATCTTGGCACATGGTGGGAACAAGTCAAATCTGTACATTTCCCATCAGTTTTTATGCACATACAGTGAAAACGAGACCTTAATCACACAAGTGATCTTTGCAACAAAAAATAAAATCTTGTTTTAACAAACCTTCTACAAATTGAATGCAATATACAGAGTAGCTAAAAGTACATGTATTAGGTGAGTGATTAATAATGCATTGCAGTGTAACATCAACCAGCAGTCTCCTGGATATGGAGATTCCATGTGGCACTTACCAGTAAAGACCCCGAGGACCAGCTAAATTGGTGAACTTTTAGACAAGGCCAGAATAATGGCCATACAGTCATATGTAAAACAAAAATCCATAAGCGCTAAAGCTATGATGGACCAAACCCAGTGCAGCCATCAACCACTGGATCAAAGGATATACAGAAAGAAGACAGCTTAAAGATGGCGTTCCATGGGTCAACTTCAAAAAGTATATATGAAAACCATAAATTTAATAAAATACTTGTTTATTGCAAGCAGGGTCTGAAAAAAAGCTTTAAAAAACTTGGAATTTATAATAGTCAAGGTATATGACACAATTAGAAAGGTTGCATCAACCACTTCATTTACGGAAGGTTTTACCCCCTTAATAACCAGAGCATTTTTTGCAATATGGAATTGCGTCGTTTTAACCGACAATTGTGTGGTGTTGCGATGCTGTAACCAAACAAAGTTGACGTTCTTTTTTTTCTCCCACAAATAGGTTTCTTTTGGTGGTATTTGATCACCTCTGCTGTTTTTATCAGTTTAGGCAGATATATACGCTTCTACATATTTTTGGTAAAAAAAATAGCAATCTGTGTATATTGATTGGTTTGAGAAAAAGTTATTACATCTACAAACTGCCGGAATCTGTTTAGAGTTTTTTTTTTATTTTTTATTGGCAATGGTGGCGATCTGCGATTTTCAGCAGGACTGCGACAGACAAATCTGATTCCATATTACAGTTTTTGGGGACCAGGCAACATTATTACTATGAGCAGTGCTATGAAAATGCACTGATCAATGTAAAAATGACACTGGCAGGGAAGGGGTTAACACTAGGGAGTGATCAAGGGGTTACACGTGTTCCCTCAGCATGTTCTAACTGTAGGGGGGGTGAGCTTACTGAAACATGACAGATGACTGTTCCCAATCACTGTGAGCAGTAGATCCCCATCATATCACTAGGCCGAATTGGGGAAATGCCTTGTTTACACATGCAGTTCCCTGTTTTGCCTCTCCTCGACACGGGCTGTCGGCGGACATCGAGTCCACGGGGCACACCCCCACGGTGTGCCCCGCCATGCTTTTGCGGACTGACGTACAGGAACATCAATTTCTGGTAAAACACAGAGATGCTGGTCGCTGTGACTAAATGTTTTATGCTCCTGCACTCGATACATTTTTGATAAAGTACAGGAGCACGAAACATGTAGTCACAGCAACCAGCAGCTTGAGATCCACAGTGCTTCACAGGTTTCCTGTTCCCCCTGCCTTGGTGCTGTGGTGATGTCACTGAGCGCGCCCAGTCCAGGAGATGACCCACAGAGAGCCATATTCTAGTATTCTTTATACAGGAGCAGTCAGGAAAATGTGCATCTACTAACATCAAAGGAGATGACTCACAAGAAGCTTGTTTCCGTCCGATTTGTCTTCTTATTATGAGAAGCACAACTTCTGTATCCTGGGATTTGTCAAACTTAAAAATAAAAGTAAAATAAACATGTAGGACACAGTGCACTAAAGTTCATTATTTAAGGAAGTCAATGCGGAGTCCTTTATAATTCAGCAGATATTTATTTTCCCACATGTGGGAGCCTGCAAAAAGGTGTCAGTTATACCACATGCCAATTATCACTGTTAACACCCCAGGGGCGCCCAATGTTGCCAAGTACTAAGCTTACCCAGAAAAGACTGCCAACACAGAGAGGGGAGTTTACCTGCCATCATCCTGTGAACTGCAAAGGAAAAAATAAAATAAAAAATTAAATTCCAGTTTTATCTTAGGGAGAAAATGTCCCCATTGCTGCAATCCACAATTCAGAAAAACAAATTCTCAGATTCTTGTAAAAAAAAAAAAAATACAAAAACCGAGTTTTCAAACAAAAAAGCCATGGTCCAGGTCAAATGCAGGGTAAATAGAAAAAGATACATTTTAATCTGGTTATGTCTTTGTTAAACAATTTTTTAAGAGAGAAGTTGAGGATTTTTATTTTTATTTTCAGAATCATACTTACTTGAGCACTGGGCTATGGAGGAGGCAGAAGTGCCTAGCTCAAGCTCTCGCAGTGGCTCGCTGAGAGGCTGGAACCTGGTGCCAGTCCGGGGATCTGGTCTGATCCCGACCACATGGTCACAATCTTTTTCCAGCCTGGACTGGCTCTGACATCAGCTGACAGCAGGCTTCAGCCCGCTGTCTGCTGAAAACGGGTCACAGGAGTGCAGAAGGAACTGCACTCCTGTGATTCACAGTAGACCTACAGCAAAACAAGCTTTAACCACTTAACCACTAGAGGTCCGCGCTATTGACAGAATACGTCAACAGCGCGGACCTGAGGCGCCGGGGTCACGTCTTTGGACGTCATATTCTTGTAATTCCCCGCGCGCGCCACAGGGTGGCGCGCGGCGGGGAAAAACAGTCCCGTCGCATCATCGAGGAATCGATGCGTGTACCCGGCGGCCGCGATGTCCGTCAGGTACACGCGATCGGCGGTGACAGAGCAGGGACGTGGAGCTCTGTGTGTAAACACAGAGCTCCACGTCCTGTCAGGGAAAGGAGACAGATGCTGTTTCCCTTGTACATAGGGAGACAGCATCGGTCACCTCCCCCAGTCACCCCCCTCCCCCCACACAGTTAGAACACACCCAGGCAATACATTTAACCCCTTCCTCACCCCCTAGTGTTAACCCCTTCAATGCCAGTCACATTTATACAGTAATTCGTGCATATTTATAGCACTGGTCGCTGTATAAATGTGAATGGCGCCAAAAATGTGTCAAAAGTGTCCGATGTGTCCGCCGCAATATAACAGTCCCAATAAAAATCGCAGATCGCCGCCATTACTAGTAAAAAAAAAAAAAAAAATCATAATTATGTCCCCTATTTTGTAGGCGCTATAACTTTTGCGCAAAGCAGTCACTTATTGTGATTTTTTTTTTTTTTTTTACAAAAATTGGGATATTTATTATAGCAACAAGTAAAAAATATATATATTTTTTTAAATTGTCGCTCTTTTTTTGTTTATAACGCAAAAAATAAAAACCGCACGGGCGATCAAATACCACCAAAAGAAAGCTATATTTTTTGGGGGAAAAAAAAATGATGCCAATTTTGTTTGGGAGCCATGTCGCACGACCGCGCAATTGTCAGTTAAAGCGACGCAGTGCCGGAAGCTGAAATTTCGCCTGGGCACGAAGGGGGTTTATGTGCCCAGTAAGCAACTGGTTAAGGACCGCCTCCTGCACATATACGTCCGCAGAATGGCACGGCTGGGCACAAGCACGTACAGGTACGTCCTCTAAGTGCCCAGCCTTGGGTCGCGAGTGTGCGCCGTGACACGATCCGAAGCTCCTTTGACAGCGAGACCCAATCGCCGCTGGAGTCCCGCGATCGGTCCCCGGAGCTTTAGAGCGGGGAGAGCTGTGTGTAAACACAGCTTCCCCGTTTTTCACGGTGGCGCCTTCATCGATCGTGTGTTCCCTAATATAGGGAACCACAATCAATGATGTCACACCTACAGCCACACCCCCCTACAGTTAGAAATACTTAACCCCTTCAGCGCCCCCTTGTGTTTAACTCCCAAACTGCAATTGTCATTTTCACAGCAAACAATGCATTTTTAATGCATTTTTTGCTGTGAAAATGACAATTGTCCCAAAAATGTGTCAAAATTGTCGAAAGTGTCCGCCATAATGTTGCAGTCACAAAAAAAAAAAACTATCCCCTATTTTGTAAACGCTATAAATTTTGTGCAAACCAATTGATAAACGCTTATTACGATTTTTGTTTACCAAAATCAGGTAGAAGAATACGTATCGGCCTAAACTGAGGAAAAAAAAATAAAAAAAATGTATATGTTTTTGGAGGATATTTATTATAGCAAAAAAGTAAAAAATATTGAATTTTTTTCAAAATTGTCACTTTTTTTATCGCGCAAAAAATAAAAACCGCAGAGATGATCAAATACCAACAAAAGAAAGCTCTATTTGTGGGGGAAAAAAAAGGACACCAATTTTGTTTGGGAGCCCCGTCGCACGACCGCGCAATTGTCAGTTAAATCAGCGAAGTGCCGAATCGCAAAAACTGGCCAGGTCCTTTACCTGCCTAAAGGTCGGGGTCTTAGGTGGTTAAGCAAAACAAAATCCTAAACATGATGCAACATTCACAAGCTCCCTCACTGGTGCCGATATCTTCTTCCTGAGCTCTTCTGGATTCAAGGTCAGCTTGATTGGACACGCTGGGATAACACAACTCTCGCAAATGAGGCCATTTAACACATACATGGACTAGGTGGTCCAAATTAACGTTTTAAAACCTCATTAAAAGCAGGAGCTCAGCTTGATAAGCAATCGAAATGCTAATCTTGTATCTGTAAACCACCACGTGGAACTGTGTTGTGCCCCCACTGTTTGGCATGTGAATAAAGCACACACTGACTATCCCCAGAGGGAGGCCAGATCTGTCAATGATAGCCACACACACCCTTTATGGTCAGATCTCAATACGGATATATCAGTAGAGAAGGCGGCATCAGCTGACAGAGAGCAGTTATACTGTACACTTCTGTGCTGGGCTGTCAGAACCCATCAGTCAGGTCATCCGACCACATGAACACACAGAGGAGGATTTGTGAGGCGGAAAGGTGACAGCCCAGAGCATTTTTTCGTCAGGGAACTAGAAAACCTAGAGGAAGCCCATTCATGCACATGTAGAGCATGCAAACCCCAGACACATACAGGCCTTGGTGGGAACCAACCCTGGACCCCAGCTCTGTATCGCAGTACAGGAACAACACTGGGTAAATTGGCAGAAGTAAAAGGGGGTTCTTGGTGTCCTGGGGGTACAGAATGACTAAGATCCATTGCAACTTTTTTGTGATGACTTACAGTGTGTAGCAAAGATACATTTCTCAAACCCGGTACTCAAGATGTTAAAACGTGATCATGAAGCGAAGTTTCAAAAGTTCGCTGCTTTTGGAAACATACAACAGGAGCGCATGGTACATTCGTACTGAGCTCGTACTGATTTCGTATGAGCTGGTGCAGAAAAAAAGGAGATAGTTTGCAACCTGTGCTTTGAATGTTGTTAACTTTGCACTTGCAACTGCTGCAGATTGCAGGGGCACTGCGATTTGAATGCAGTGCAGTAAACCAGCACAGAACGCGGGGGTTTCCTGTACGGCATTCTAATGAACGGGTCCCATACATTTGTGGGAAGAGTCAGAGTCAAGCATGAGTGGGTAAAGATCTTCAGGACTAAAAATCACCTCTTACACCAGGGGTGCCCAACCTTTTGAGGAGCGAGGGCCACTTAATCGACTTGGTAACCGGTCGCGGGCCACAATGAGCATCAGTGGCGTATGGTTTGTCAGCGCCCGGGGAAAGGCAAGTAATTTGCGCCCCCCTAACCTGTGGACTTTTAGCCCCCCCCCCCCCCCAAGTCCCTTCACTTCCTACAATAGTACAAACCAGCCTGATTCCCACACTAACCACTGCAATAATCTGCCTACCTGATTCCCACACTAACCACTACACTAAACTACCTGCTTCATATACTTGCCACCATTACACTGACATACCTGTCCACTACACTACCTGATTCCTACACTGTCCACTACACTACTCTGACCACCCCTCACTACACTACTCTGACCACCCCTCACTACACTACTCTGACCACCCCTCACTACACTACTCTGACCACCCCTCACTACACTACTCTGACCACCCCTCACTACACTACTCTGACCACCCCTCACTACACTACTCTGACCACCCCTCACTACACTACTCTGACCACCCCTCACTACACTACTCTGACCACCCCTCACTACACTACTCTGACCACCCCTCACTACACTACTCTGACCACCCCTCACTACACTACTCTGACCACCCCTCACTACACTACTCTGACCACCCCTCACTACACTACTCTGACCACCCCTCACTACACTACTCTGACCACCCCTCACTACACTACTCTGACCACCCCTCACTACACTACTCTGACCACCCCTCACTACACTACTCTGACCACCCCTCACTACACTACTCTGACCACCCCTCACTACACTACTCTGACCACCCCTCACTACACTACTCTGACCACCCCTCACTACACTACACTGACCACCTCACTACACTATACTGACCACTACACTACACTGACCACTACACTACACTGACCACCTCACTACACTGACCACCTCACTACACTACACTGACCACCTCACTACACTACACTGACCACCTCACTACACTACACTGACCACCTCACTACACTACACTGACCACCTCACTACACTACACTGACCACCTCACTACACTACACTGACCACCTCACTACACTACACTGACCACCTCACTACACTACACTGACCACCTCACTACACTACACTGACCACCTCACTACACTACACTGACCACCTCACTACACTACACTGACCACCTCACTACACTACACTGACCACCTCACTACACTACACTGACCACCTCACTACACTACACTGACCACCTCACTACACTACACTGACCACCTCACTACACTACACTGACCACCTCACTACACTACACTGACCACCTCACTACACTACACTGACCACCTCACTACACTACACTGACCACCTCACTACACTACACTGACCACCTCACTACACTACACTGACCACCTCACTACACTACACTGACCACCTCACTACACTACACCGACCACCTCACTACACTACACCGACCACCTCACTACACTACACCGACCACCTCACTACACTACACCGACCACCTCACTACACTACACCGACCACCTCACTACACTACACCGACCACCTCACTACACTACACCGACAACCTCACTACACTACACCGACAACCTCACTACACTACACCGACAACCTCACTACACTACACCGACAACCTCACTACACTACACCGACAACCTCACTACACTACACCGACAACCTCACTGCTCTGACTTCTACACTAATACTGACACCAGAAGTTTTTTTTTAAATGCATTTATCTTTGGCTGCTCCCTCTCTCCCCAGACCGTATCCACCCCCTCACCTGCAATTTGTATCTTCCATCAGTCCGGAGGTGGGGGGGAGCCTGGAGGAGGTGAAGGCAGCGATGTTCACAGGGGTGGAGGCGGGACTCCAGGAGGCAGCACGATCGCGGATAGGCCAGCCCCGCCGCGATCGCGGATAGGCCAGCCCCGCCGCGATCGCGGATAGGCCAGCCCCGCCGCGATCGCGGATAGGCCAGCCCCGCCGCGATCGCGGATAGGCCAGCCCCGCCGCGATCGCGGATAGGCCAGCCCCGCCGCGATCGCGGATAGGCCAGCCCCGCCGCGATCACGGATAGGCCAGCCCTACGCACATGACCCTCATTCACTAATGCTCAGAGATGGCGGGTCGGGAGCCCGCGATCTGGGCATGCCGACCCGCCATCTCAGAGCAAGACATGGCGGGCCACCTGGGAGCCAGCGGTTGGGCACCCATGTCTTACACCAAACTTTAATTTGAAAAGAAAAATTCTATTCAAGTACATAATCTAAAGGCCCTGCCCTTTTCATGTGGCACAGACTCTGCCAGGAGTCCGCTTGCTAATCCCCACTGAACTGGATGATGACTGGTTCATATGCGACCGACAGCCTGTTCTCCTCTATGGGCGGTTGGATGTAAACAGACCGCCTATCCATTTAAACTAGGGGGTGCAACGGATCAAAAAACTCACGGTTCGGATCATTACTCGGATCAGGAGTCACGGATCGGATCATTTTTCGGATCAGCAAAAAAAAAAATCTCCCCCACTGTAATATCCACATCTCTCTCCCCCCGTAGTACAGGCACAGTGACCCCCCCCCATAGTACAGGCACAGTGACCCCCCCCCATAGTACAGGCACAGCGACTCCCCCCCCAGTACAGGCACAGCGACTTCCCCCCCCCCCCCAGTACAGGCACAGCGACTTCCCCCCCCCAGTACAGGCACAGGGACTCCCCCCCCCCCAGTACAGGCACAGCGACTCCCCCCCCCCCCCCCAGTACAGGCACAGCGACTCCCCCCCCCCCAGTACAGGCACAGCGACTCCCCCCCCCCACAGTACAGCACAGTGACTCCCCTTCCCCACAGTACAGCACAGTGACTCCCCCCCCCCCCACAGTACAGCACAGTGACTCCCCCCCCCCCCCCACAGTACAGCACAGTGACTCCCCCCCCCACAGTACAGCACAGTGACTCCCCCCCCCCACAGTACAGCACAGTGACTCCCCCCCCCCCACAGTACAGCTTAGTGACCCCCCCCCCCAGTACAGCACAGTGACCCCCCCCCAGTACAGCACACTGACCCCCCCCCCCAGTACAGCACACTGACCCCCCCCCCCCCCAGTACAGCACACTGACCCCCCCCCCAGTACAGCACACTGACCCCCCCCCCCCCAGTACAGCACACTGACCCCCCCCCCCCAGTACAGCACACTGACCCCCCCCCCCCCCAGTACAGCACAGTGGACAGGCATGGACTTAGTATGGCCCCCCTGGTGACTTGGATAGAGATATCTATCTAGATATAATTATACAATATATTTTGTGGCTCCCAGGGCCACAAAAGATATATACCGTATTTATCGGCACTGCCTTGGAGGGGACAGGGAGGGTCGGGACGAGCGCCTTCAGATTACATACATGAGAATTTCCTGTTTACTTGGCGGCATCTGTAATAGGAAGTCCCGTCTCCTGGGCTGCCATTGTCTATAATAGAAGGCGGGACTTCATATTAACCACTTTCCGACGGCCGTACGAATATTTGCGGCCGTCGGGCTGTCCTGAATCTCTGACAGGGCGCATATATGCGCCCTGTGCTTTTAATGGCCACTAGAGGGCGCGCGTGCGCCGCCGGCGGCGCGCGAGCGCCGCCGGCGGCGGCGCGCGCGTGCCCGCTGCATTCCTGAGATGCCGATGCGCGTGCCCGGCGGCCGCGATGTCCGCCAGGCACTCGCAATCGGCGGTTACAGGGACAAGACATGGATCTCTGTCTAAACAGAGATCCATGTCCTGTCAGGGAGTGAGGTGACCAATCTGTGTCTCTTGTACATAGGGACACAGCATCGGTCACCTCCCCCAGTCACCCCCCTCCCCCCAAACAGTTAGAACACACCCAGAATACATTTAACCCCTTCCATGCCCCCCTAGTGTTAACCCCTTCACTGCCAGTCACATTTATACAGTAATTGGTGCATTTTTATAGCACTGATCTCAGTATAAATGTGAATGGCGCCAAAAATGTGTCAAAAGTGTCCGATGTGTCCACCATAGCGTTGCAGTCCCAATAAAAATCGCAGATCGCCGCCATTACTAGTAAAAAAAAAATTATAAAAATTAATAATAATTCTGTCCCCTATTTTGTATGCGCTATAACTTTTGTGCAAACCAGTCGCTTATTGCGATTTTTTTTTTTTTTTTTTTTTACCAAAAATATGTAGAATAATACGTATCGGCCTAAACTGAGAATTTTTTTTATTTTATTTTTAAAAAAATGGGCTATTTATTATAGTAACAAGTAAAAAATATTGACTTTTTTTCAAAATTGTCGCTCTTTTTTTGTTTATAGCGCAAAAAATAAAAACCGCAGAGATGATCAAATACCACCAAAAGAAAGCTCTATTTGTGGGGAAAAAAGGACGCCAATTTTGTTTGGGAGCCACGTCGCACGACCGCGCAATTGTCAGTTAAAGCGACGCAGTGCCAGAAGCTGAAATTTCACCTGGTCAGGAAGGGTTATAAGTGCCCAGTAAGGAAGTGGTTAAAGAGGTCGCCGAGTAAACAGGAGATTCTCCTTTATGTAATCTGTTGGCGCTTGTCCTGCCCCCCTACCTGTCCCCTCCGAGGCTGCAGATGGGCATCAATCTGGCTGCACTGATGGCAATGGTGAGGCTGCATTCATGGCAATGGTGAGGCTGCAGCTGGACACCGATTAGCCTGCATTCATGGGCATTGACCCTTATTTAGCTTCACAGTTCCTTATTTAAAATCTAAGTTTTCTCCTGAAACTTCCGTCTTAAAGCGGTATTTCACCCTAAACATAAGATCTCCCATGCGATCCAGCATACTGGCGTCAGCGCCAGTATGCTGTTTTTTTTTTTTTTTAATAGCACACTTACTGTATTATTGTGGAATTCCTTTTCTGTCCCCCGTGGTGGACGGCGCCAGTATAGCGCGTCACATCTTCCTAAAATACCCGATATGGACTCGGGTAATCTCGGCGAAAATGCGGCGCCTGCGCACAGACCTAGGAGCTGACTGCGCAGGCGCCGTATTTCTCCGAGTCCTACGGCTATGGCGCGTCACGCCCTCCGAAATAGGACTCGGAGAAATACGGCGCCTGCGCAGTCAGCTCCTAGGTCTGTGCGCAGGCGCCGCATTTTCGCCGAGATTACCCGAGTCCATATCGGGTATTTTAGGAAGATGTGACGCGCTATACTACAGCCGTCCACCGCGGGGGACAAAAAAGGAATTCCACAATAATACAGTAAGTGTGCTATTAAAAAAAAAAAAACCAGCATACTGGCGCTGACGCCAGTATGCTGGATCGCATGGGAGATCTTATATTTAGGGTGAACCTCCGCTTTAAAGTGATAAATACGGTATATCCAAATAGCACCCCCAAAGATCGTCTTCACCACACACAGCCACAAAATCAAAATAATTTTTGATGGGCAGTGTATTAGTGCTCAGACAAATGGTTCAAAAGTCAGGAAAAAATGGTCGGCACTCAGGCATGTTCACTTCATCAAATCTGGCCCTCTTTGAAAACAGTTTGGACACCTCTGGTTTACACCCATCGCGCCATAGGAGGAGAATGGAGGGTCCCCGCCTGCAAAACAGTCAGATGGAACCGATCGAACTGCTAAAGTGAAAGGGGGCCAACTCAGAAATGTCAATTTCTATCGCTCTCAGCCGCCTCCTAATCTCTAAATAACTTTTTGCTGCTGTGATCTGAATTCCTGTTAGAGCATTAGTGGTCAACTATGGCCCTCGACGTTTTGTGGAACTACAAGTCCCATGAGGCACTGCAAGACTGACATTTACAAGCATAACTCCCAAAGGCAGAGGTATGATGGGAAGAGTGACAGTTACTCCCAGAGGCTTAATGGGACTGTATTTTAGCAACAGCTAGAGGGCCCACCCCAGTCTCTTCCTTGCTCCGGAGATGGACTATGCACTTAGGGATTTGTAGTGCGCACATGATCACGGCTCGTTCTAAACAGAAGTGCAAGAGAAAAGGAAAGGTTTGAGAGATTACGGAGGATGTTACAAGGTGACAAAAAAAAAAAAAAAAAACACTGAGACTGGGCCATTAAAGCGGAGGTTCACCCTGAAAAACAACTATATACCACTACATCCAGCATACTGCCGACATCTGTAGTATGCGTTTTTTTTGCTGTACTTACCGTCTTACAGTTGTTTTCATCCGGCTCAGAGTTCTGACTCCCGCTGGGAATAGGCGTTCCTAAGACGAGGCATAGATGGACGTGCGGGTAAAGCGCGTCACGCCTTCCAAAAATATCCAAGCTCGGACACGGCTCTTTACGGCGCTATACCACGCCTGCCGTGTAGAGCCGACGCCGTAAAGAGCAGAGTCCGAGCTCGGATATTTTCGGAAGGCGTGACGTGCTTTAGGCTGGGTTCACACTTGTGCGGTGTGAATTTCAGCTCTGTAATGTCTCTGCAAAGATAAGGGAAGTGTTCAGCAGATTAGCTCAGTTTTTGCTGCAAATTTGGAGACCTGGGGGAAGTTCTGAGTGAGAGGAGAGTGGGGGAGAAATGTATTGAGCTGAATGAGAGAAATTCCTGAAGAGAACGGAACTCTGCGAATCAGCTGCGTACCCATAGAAGATAATGGGACCGAATTCGCACCTGAGCCGCACCGCAAGGCCTCCACAACACATACGGATTTCCGGCAATGCGCAGTGCGAATGCATCGCACATATGTGAACCAGCCTCATTGAAAACAATGTCTTTAGAAATGTTCTGCGTTTTGCATGCGGTTGAAACCGCAACCAATTCGCATTTGTGTGAACCCAGCCTTAAACGCACGTCAATCATCTATGCCTCGTCTTAGGAACGCCTACTCCCCGGGGGAGCGAGAACCCGGAAGCCGAGTGAAAAACGATAAGACGGCAAGTACAGCGGATAAAAAAAAAATCCAGCATACTGTTGATGTCAGCAGTATGCTGGATGTAACGGTATATAGGATGTTTTAGGGTGAACCACCGCTTTAAGTATTGGATGTGTATGATCTTTGGAAAGTGAAAGGATATTGTTTAGCGTCACTTTAAGTCTCATGATAGAGGGGACACCGTCACCTAGTAAAAATTACAAAAACGTTACCAGTCCTCTACTATGGGAATAGCATTTCCTGATTGCTTTAGCTTTCATCAATCATAGTATAAACACTCACACAAAATGTAGACATTTCTTTGAAATTGAAAACTGCCTTTATATCTTTGTGCCAACATATAGCTACCGAGACATCTATGGTTCCTCCTCTGGTAGAATGGGGACTTATTGGTTACCAGTAGAGTCCCCCGAAGAAATGACTCAGACAGCCTGCAGTTCAAGTTTCTATTACATTACAATAAAGAGGTGTGTCCGTTCAGTAGGCAGTAGGGTTGTCCCGATACCACTTTTTTTAGGACCGAGTACAAAGTAGTACCGAGTACTTTTTTTCCCATGTACTCGCCGATTATCAATAAAAAAATTTAAATGTGTCCCCAGAAATGCAGCCACGTCTCCCCCAGAAATGCAGCCACGTCTCCCCCAGAGAAAGCCAAGCAATCCCCAGGACCCCCCCCCGCTGCCTAGTTAATCAGTGCGGGGAACATTACAGCTTTCATTTGAATAGCTGTGTGTTCCCTGCCGCGTATAGACACTCCCCCTTGCTCGGGCACTTTGATAGACAGATCACCCGTCCAATCCTGGGACGGGTGATCTATCAACGTGCCCGAGCAAGGGGGATTGTCTATATGCGGCGGGGAACACAGCTATTCAAATTAAATCTGTAATGTTCCCCGCACTGATTAACTAGGCGGGGGGGGGGGCTGGCTTTCTTTGTGAGGACTGCTCGGCTCCGCTCTCCTCCCCCATCCGTCTCTAGAAACAAAAAAAGTATCAGATCTGGAATTGGGAGCATTTGCACGAGTACAAGTACTCGCGCAAATGCTCAGTATCGGTCCTGATAGCGATACTAGTATCGCTATCGGGACAACCCTAGTAGGAAGTAGAGGTATTACCAGGACTCTGAACACTTTACATACAACATCATTATTATTATTATTAGGGTTGTCCCGATACCACTTTTTTAGGACCGAGTACAAGTACCGATACTTTTTTTTTATGTACTCGCCGATACCGAATACCGATACTTTTTTAAATGTCATGTGACAGTTTTCAAACCACAATACAGACTAAGGATATTTTCTTTAGAAATATGAAGAACTCCAACTCAAGACATTATAAAAGAATAAAAATGAATAAAAATGTTTTATTTGCTTGTCACGCAGTAGTAAAAAACTCAAAGAATTTTCACAGAACATGTTGATAAATACAAAAAAAGTATTCTATTTAGGTATCGGGAGCATTTGGGCGAGTACAAGTACTCCCGCAAATACTTGGTATCGGTCCCGATACCGATGCCGATACTAGTATCTGGACAACCCTAATTATTATTATTATTCAGGATTTATATAGCGCCAACAGTTAAGTTTGCACACTAGAGAATGTGTCTGAATATATCGGTCCAACACATAGAATAGCTGAACCTATAGCATGTGGTCCACCCATTTACTGTACACCTAGATTTCTTATATTTACATTATTTAAAAGAACACCATCACATTCCAAAGGGGAGATGGAACCAACAGTCTACAGTTCTCCTTCCTCTTGGCGTATTGGAGCGCTGAGCTGTGAAGTGGCAGGAGCGGCTGAGACAGGCGTCGGTCCAGGCACCTGGCGGATCAAGTCTCCATGGTTGAGAGGATGCGGTGCCTGGACTGAAAATGGGTCACAGGAGCGCAAAACGAACTGATCCATAGGAGAGGTACAGTCAAACAAGCTTTGGCTCTGCCTCTCCTTTAAACGTATGCGTTTAGTAATACTCAGCTATGGAAAACGAGGCGAGGCAAAGCAAAATCTGGCAATGAATCAGGTGAAGGTGATATGTTGGATGAACTATTGCCTGTATGTCACTGCACATTAAAAAAAAGCAACATGGCCTCTACTTTACTGGCGATTCAAAATCGGACCACAGACATCACCGCTACTTTTCCAGGATTGATTGCAAAGCTCGCTACTTTTCCAGGATTGATTGCAAAGCTCCCACAAATGTAAACAAATGCAGCCTGACTGATTATGGCATCATGTCATCACTGATGATCACCGACAACCCGCAGCTCAAATTGCAACCGTTACAAAATAAGGGAATTTTACTTGCGCAACAGAACTAAAGCGCAAACGAAGCGCAAAGGAAAACACTGTCTTTGCCTATGCACTTTGCAGGAATTTCCCTCCTAGGCCTGTACTTTATTGTATAGTTAACCAGCAAGCCTGGAATTCCTTTTAGGCCGGGCAGTTTTCTACCAGTATCTGCATGTTTCTACTACACTCTCTACTCTTTTCCAGGGAAGTCCACCAGGAGATGATGTGCTTATGAACTTTGTTAATTCCTTGATCTTTTATCTTGATTCTCTGGCCTTCGTTCTACAGAAAGCTACATTTCTGGCAGCATACACACAACACACACTACATTGACTTGTGTATAGAACAATAGAGAATGATAACAAGTACAACTTCCTCATTTCTAAGATGAAGTCAAACACATGTTCCATGGGAGAGAAAAACAAAAGTGAGATTCTCAGAAACCTGATTTTTGACAGATTACTAAACAGGCAGGAGTGTCTAGAGAAGACAACTGTGCTCCAGGCATTATTAAAGAACACTGTTCTATTTAACCACTTCCATACTGGGCACTTATACACCCTCCCGCCCAGACCAATTTTTAGCTTTCAGCACTGTTGCACTTTGAATGACAATTGCGCGGTCATGCTACACTGTAACCAAACTAAATTTGTATCATTTTTTTCCCACAAATAGGAGCTTTATTTTGGTGGTATTTGATCACCTCTGGGATTCTTATTTTCTGCAAAAAATAAATTAAAAAAAAGGCCGAAAATTTTGAAAAAAAAAGGAAGTACGTTTTCTCCTTCACTGATTGTACGGTACTGATGGGGCGGCACGCATGGGGCGGCACGCATGGGCACTGATGGGGCGGCACGCATGGGCACTGATGGGGCGGCACGCATGGGCACTGATGGGGCGGCACGCATGGGCACTGATGGGGCGGCACTATTGTATGTTTTGTACTAATGGATGCCAATCAGTGCCAAACAATGCCTACCAATCAGTGATGTCCATTGTGGGCACTGATTGGCATTCATTGTGGCACTGATTGGCATCCTTTGTGTTTGTTATCCCTGGTGGTCTAGGTGGGCATGCCTGGTGGCATCTGTGGTGGGCATCCCTGGTGGACTAGTGGCATCCCTGGTGGTCGATCAGCGCAAACCCCCCCGTCAGAGGAGCAGCAGATCGGCTCTCCTCTACTCGCGTCTGACAGACGCGAGTGTGGGTAAGCTGATTACCGGCTTTTCCTGTTTACATCGTGATCAGCCGTGATTGGACACGGCTGATCACGTGGTAAAGAGTCTCCGTCGACACTTTACCTAGATCGGTGTTGCGGGGTGTCAGACTGACACCCTGCAACAACGATCGCCGCGATGCGTGCCGCCGGGGGTGCGCAGCAGCTTAATATCCTGAGGACGTCATACGACGTCCAGTCAGGATATTGAAACCACTTTGCCGACGTCAATATGTCATTGGCAGGCGGCAAGTGGTTAAAGCCCATTTTATTCTCTAGGGGGGTTAGAATAAAAAATATATATATATAATGTTTTGAGGTTCTAACTAGAGGGAAGGAGATGGCAGTGAAAAATTACACATTAGAACTGCTGTTTTACTTGTAATGCCAACGGCCACCACCAGGTGGCGCCATGTCACAGAAGAAAGCTTGGGACTTCACAAGGCCGCAAAGCCGCGGCCTCAATTGCGAGCCTCCCGCGATCTCCTCAGGCTCTAATTCCCTGCAATGATCTTCCCTCCTCACACAACCTTCTCCATTGGCCACAAGGGGCAGATCTGCATTCCTGTATGTCTGCAAGTGCATTCTTACAAATCATATTAAAGTCTTTAAAATTTTAATAGACAACAGTTGACTTGCAACCTGTTTTCTGTTTTTATGCCTTCTTTAGTACATGTCCCCGTCAGCCGCTGACATCTTTGGCTGGCTGGCTGGCTTCTGGGTCTCGATAGCCGGCCATTTTCGCTGGCTGGGTGGGGGTGCCATCACTGCCACGCATGCGAGAGTGTGCCGAATTTCTACAGTGAGGTGTGCCATGTCAGCTCACTTTACAGAGGGACAAGGTAACTTTAATGTAAAGACAAACTTTTACATTAAAAACTCCTGCCTGCTTACCTTTTCTTTTTTTTTACCTAAATGTTCCACTTTAAGGGGCTGGCTGCATAACCAGTGCACTTTAGTACTGCTTTTTGGATGGAAACTCTGAAGCACAACCTGCATGCTACGCAACCCTGGCCCCTGCACAGTACATGCTCTGCGCCCTACGCACCACGCACCCTTGGCCCCTGCATGCTATGCACTCTTGGACAATCATCATCTCTGCACTGTATGTTACACACCCCTGACTGATGTGCATTATTTTCTCCAGACCCCTGCACTCTTGTTTGTTACACACTCCTCACCCCGGCACTCTGAATACACCTGATCTTTGCACTACACCAGTGTTTCTCAACTCCAGTCCTCAAGATGCCCCAACAGGTCATGTTTTCAGGCTTACCATTATGTTGCACAGGTGATTTGATCAGTTTCCTTGCCTTAGGCCCCTTTCAGACGTCTGGTCCGTTCATCCATCCGTTTTTACAAGTCCGCTTAGGATTGCGTCCGTAAGCGGATGATGCATCCGCTAACGTCCACAAAGATCCGCGTCCACAAAGATACGCTTTTTCGGACAGAAGAAAACCCTATTTTTCTTCCGCCTGGCAGATCAGATCGGATAAATACGGACAGACGGTCCGTATCCATCCGATTCCCCATAGGTGAGAGCAGAGGAAAGACAGGGCGGTCTCTGCACAGTGTGCGGGGACCGCCCTGTCTGCCGACAGCTCAGCGGGCATTTACGGATGACCCCCACTGAGCCGACACAAAAACGGTCTGCTCCGTGTGAAAGGACCCTTAGTAATTACCACAGCTTTTCACCTGAGGGAAATCCTAAAACATGACCTGTTGGGGCACCTTGAGGACTGGAGTTGAGAAACACTGCATTACACACCCCTGACCATTTGTCTCGTCCAGGTCCTAGCAGTCAGCTCCCTGATGAGGCAGGTATTTTACCATAGCCTGCTGACATACCTGGCGACTTCAGGCAGGGAGGAGGGGAAATCATCATTCTGGGGCCTAGGTCAGTAAGGTGGAAGTACTTTCTGCATTCCAATGAAAAAAAAAAAAAGGAAGGAGGATTCCACTGCCATAAAAAAAAAAAATGTGTGTGCAATTAGCTGAATTGCACACATGTAGTAAAAGGTTTGCTTTAAGCCTCATTAAATGTATAAAAATGATGCAACTATTGCCAGGAACACCTGCATAACAAGTGTAGCACTCATAGGAGAACAGGAGTCTCTTCCAAAATAGTGATTCAGGAAACCGCAAGTCATCACCATCAATTCCCAACAATAACGGCAAGAACCGCAATGATCTCACCAGGATACATCAGTCACCCCGACTCTCTGAATAATGAACAGGCCAAGAGCATTTAGAGCGGGGGGTTTATTAAAGCGTCCCTCCCACAGACTCCTATTCATGCTGCTGAGAAGAACACTAATCTCCTTTGTGAGTAGCAGATTATTTAATAGCTGGAAGCACAGAGAGACTCAGAATGTAAATGTACTTCTCCCTGAATATTGCCGTTGTTTCTCAAATTTCTCAGCACTTCAGTCAGTGAACGCTCAGAATTGTCAGACGCCTTCACCTGCTCAGCTGGACGGAAAACATTGTAAAAGCCGCAGTGCATTTATGCAAGATACAGCATTGTGAAACGGTTACACAATTAGTCCTTGGAAGTCATTAAAAATGCAGCTTCAGCCCAAGGACGAGACTCCTGATCTTATTCCTGTGGAAACGGATGGGAACAATAATGGGACACCCAGGATAAAGCACTGCATTAGATGAGAGGTGATCGAGTAACAAGACTGACAGATTAACAGAACAATCCCTTTATCCCATCAGCTTTCATTATTCAGTAATTATACTGTTTACAAATCAATTTAAGTCCACATATTTCAAAGCAGAACTCCAGGCAGAAAGACTTTCCGATATGTGACGTGTAGAAAAAAAAATTATAATAATCTAAATGTTGTATACACTGATGGCTCGTACACACAATCCGAAAATCAACCGAAAAATACTGCTTTCAAAGCAATCGTTCACTTGTTTGTTAAAGGGGTTGTAAAGGTAAAACCTTTTTTCCCGCTAAATAGCTTCCTTTACCTTAGTGCAGTCCTCCACCTACCTCATCCTTCCATTTTGCTTTTAAAGGTCCTCATTTCTTCTGAGAAATCCTCACTTCCTGTTCTTCTGTCTCTAACTCCACAAATGTAAACAAATGCAGCCTACAAACCTCCAACAATCATGAGGCTTTCATGTGAGGCTTTCTCCCTGGTGTGGAGAAAGCCTCTTGAGGGGGCGAGCAGGAGTGCCAGGACACTCTCTACTTTGCAGATAGAGAAGGGAGCTGTGTGTTAGTGGGCGTCCCGACACTCCTGCTCCCCCCCTTAAGAGGCTTTTTCCACACCAGGAAAAAAACCTTGCATTACGGTGTGTAGTTACAGACAGAAGAACAGAAAGTGAGGAATTCTTTGAAGAAATAAAGACATTTAAAAGCAAAATGGAAGGATGAGTTAAGTGAAGGAGGACTGCATTAAGGTAAAGGAAGCCATTTAGAGGGAAAAAATTATTTTACAACCCCTTTAAGTGGTTAAAATTCCTGCATTTACACACAGGTTTGCTCCAAGAAGGAAGGTGGTTACAATGTCTCATGTCGGTACAAACTTAGCAGACTGCCCGGATTTTTTTCTTTACACACACACAGAAGTTTATCCCTTTGATCTAAAAAGGAAGAGTTAGTTACAATGTTTCCCATTAAAAACTTGGCAGTATTTTCTTTTGACAGCTGAGTGAGCAGTCTAAATCACTTGTTATATGAAAGAATCGGCAAACTCTGCATTGGAGATCGTCGGGGGGGGGGGGGGGGGGGGTTGAATCGAGATCTCAGTTTTTTAACAATTAATTGTGCAGCAACTTTTTCTTAATTAGCTTTCATAAAGTGTAAGTGGCTGCTGCACAATGTGAGATGGTGCCTTGCACTTTGTAGTGGTGGGAAGAAGCATCTGGGGTAAATGGTCCCCAAGGGCTCATGCACGTGAATGATTTGACCCGTATGGGGCAACCAGGAGGCAGAGTTGCAGTGTACAGCCCGCTGCCATACCAGCAGCCTATCAAAATTAATGACAGGCTGAAATACATGGCATCTGCAAGATGTTCAAAGCAGTATTTGCGTATAGGGCAGTTTTCTTACAAGGACGTACAACCCAAGGTCAAGGCTAAAGGAAAACAAAGAGCAATTCAAATTCAAAGCAGAGGTCAGCAATGAGAAATTCCAAGGCTGCCGAGCAGAAACACACAAAATGCTATCACACGTTCTGGCCTTGCAGTACTCAATAAGAACCCACAGGCTAGAGGTGCAGGCCCAGGCAATGCAGCAGCGCTGCCCAGTGTTAGGGATGCTATAGAAGAGGAGTGGTGCTGCTGGACAATATAGAGAGGATGTGGCACCCATAGTACAGATAGTACAGAGCCCATCACCTGGCAACAGATGCCAGCCGGAAAGATTATGGCTGCTTCCAGCCAAAAAGCAGAGAAGGAGCATCATCTCCGTAGCCTGGTGACTGGGGCACACGCTGGGCCCGTGTGTCTTGGAGCCTGACTCATGCTCCCGACTGAAAACAAATTTAAACCTCTAAACTCTGCCTTTTCAATCACGGTGTGTCCAGTAGAAACAATAAAGGTGCAGGGCTGTGACAATCAAAGCGTTTTCACCCTATAACAGGAAGAGACCTTCATGGTGGAACCACCAAAATTTTAAATAAAGCTACAGAGGGCTGAAAACCCAGTCGATTTTAAGGAGGTCAGTAGGCAATTCAACTCCACAGCATTCAGTGATGGTTAAAGTTGTTGTAAGCACCATTCATGAACGTTGAACCAATATCTGTAGTGTTCACTTATCTCTCTTCAAAGCTCGAAGTGACGTTTCTCTCTGGTGCTTTGTTCCTCTGTTATCAGCATGAGTTACTTCAGACAAGTTCCGACACATAAGATAACAGTAGCTGAAAATTTGTGTCTGGGAGGGAGATTAGCAGGGAGCTTGTCTATTCAGACTACAGCTCTGCATGTTCCTTTGTTCCTCTGCCTTTGTTCAGACGGGCGGGGGGGGGGGGTCCTCCTGCCAAAAGAACTCACACACAGTGTAAGCCTATTCTCCCCACCCACACCTGCTGAAAGAGGAAGACAGATTTTTAACATGATCTGCACTTTCTAAAGAGTGTGGAAAGCTGAAGCCAGCAGATATACATGTACAACTTATGTAGGGAAATTTGTTTAATCTCTGTGTGCCATCTGAGGCTGTTCACGTCACTGGGTATATGTGAGGGTTTACAATCACTTTAAAAGAATCAGCAATAAGAGAATTGCTTCTTCCCTGCACAAATGCTCACATTTTCCACAGAAATCTGGTTTAAAAATTTTTAGACAAAATAATGCTGAAGATTTGGCAGCTCCTAACCATTACTGCCTGCATGAGAAGTATATTTAAGTTCTCATTGACAGAAAGGTCACACCTACCACTCACAGACAACCGAGAGGTGAAACCCCCCGATAACGTGTTAGCACTTCCTGTGCTTTTATGGTACCTTGATTTCCTGGCCTTTCAAGCAATGATTAAATGCTACTGAAAATCCCTCCTGAAATCAGTGCTACAGTTTTTATATTAGAAACAGTTAACTAAAAGATGTCTAGTTTCAGTGGAAAGCCCCTATCCAAACCCCCCGAGCGACACCTCCTGCACCTACATGTTTATAAGATGCAGAGTAGGGGGGCTATATCCCACCCTAGAGAGATCCACGGACTGGTGAGGGTGGCTGGCCACGTGGTAGAAGCTGCTTTGAAGTCCAAGAACTATTCAGATATCAGTAAAGCAAAAAATCTAAGTATATACAGTATTAATGCCTTTGTGTGTAGATCCACTCTGCTGAAAAGGACATATAACTAGATATATGTTTATGATAAAGAGGTTCAGCCTGTGAAAAAAAAAAAAAACGTAAAGTCAGCAGCTAAAATAAAAACACATTTGCCTGACCAGCGACCCAGCGCTGTACTCAACTGAACTGGTTCTTTGCTGGTCTGAGTCCTCAACGCCACCATATTTACTGTGAAAAGCCAACTGACTCCTTGCGGCTTCATAGCCGACAGCCCACTGCGCATGCACGAGTACCGCTGTGATTTGACTAGCAGCCTCTAGGGACCTGTGACATGTTCCAAGAGGTTGCAGCTGGGGAAGGCAGAGGGCTTTGTACTTCTGCTGGAATTGCCTAGGCCAGGGGTAGGGAACCTTGGCTATCCAGCTGTTTTGCAACTACAAGTCCCATGAGACATTGCAAGACCATGACAATCACAGGCATGACTCCTAGAGGCAGAGGCATGATGGGATTTGTAGTTTCACCACAGCTGGAGAGCCAAGGTTGCCTACCCCTGTCCTAGGCGATCCCAGCGGAAATAGAAGCAGGCACTTGTCAAAAGTAGATATCCACTACCTTAACCACTTAACGCCTTCTGCACATACATGTTGGCAGAAAGGCACGGCTGGGCACATGCACCTACAGGTACGTCCTGTGCTAGTGCCCAGCCGTGGGTCACAGGTGCACGCCCGTGACCCGGTCCAAAGCTCCGGGACCACGGGACTCGCGGACCCGATCGCCGCTGGAGTCCGTGATCGGTCACCGAAGCTGAAGAACGGGGAGAGCCGTGTGTAAACACGGCTTCCCCGTTCTTCACTGTGGCGGCGTTATCGATCGTGTGATCCCTTTTATAGGGATACACAATCGATGACGTCACACCTACAGCCACAACCCCTACAGTTGTAAACACACATTAGATCACATACAACCCCTTCAGCGCCCCCTTGTGGTTAACTCCCAAACTGCAAATGTCATTTTCACAATAAACAATGCATTTTAAATGCATTTTTTGCTGTGAAAATGACAATGGTCACAAAAATGTGTCAAAATTGTCCGAAGTGTCCGCCATAATGTCGCAGTCACGGAAAAAAAAAAAATCGCTGATCGCCACCTTTAAAAGTAAAAATAAATAAAAATGCAATAAAACTATCCCCTATTTTGTAAACGCTATACATTTTGCACAAACCAACCAATAAACGCTTATTGCGATTTTTTTTACCAGAAATAGGTAGAAGAATATGTATCGGCCTAAACTGAGGGAAAAAAAATAATATTTTTTGGGGGATATTTATTATAGCAAAAAGTAAAAAATATTGAACCGCAGAGGTGATCAAATACCACCAAAAGAAAGCTGTATTTGTGTGGGGGGGGGGGGGGGGGGGGGGGAGACGCCAATTTTGGGGGGGGGGGGAGGGGGAGCAACGTCGCACGACCTCGCAATTGTCTGTTAAAGCGGCGCAGTGCCGAATCGCAAAACCTGGCCGGGTCCTTTAGCTGCCTAAAGGCTCCGGGTCTTAAGTGGTTAAATTGGATGCAAACCAAATTAATGAAATTTGAGCTTGGCACATATATCTGCAATGTTTTCTTATCTCTCTTCAAAGCACCTAGTCCCGTGGCTTTCTCCTGCTCCATTCTTCTGTTATCAGTATAACTTCTGACAAGTTCTCTGACACTTGTGAAAAAAACAGGCTGAATTTTGTGTCAGGGTGGATGCTATAAATAGATTAGCAGAAAGCTGCTCTACTTACAGGACAGCTCTGAATGTCTGAAAAACGGTCACATGAGAGCGAATTGCACTTCTGCAAACGAAATAAATTGCACTCCTGTGACCCAGAGGAAAAGCTCAGCCTAAAAAGCTCTGGCTGGACTTGTCCTTTAAGGTTTTGAGGCTGACATTTGGTAACTCGAACCTTCAGCTCCCTCCACATATTTTCTATGAAATTAAGGTCCGGAGACTGGCTTAATGTGCTTCTTTTCTTGAGCCACTCATTTATTGCCTTGGCCGTGTGTTTTGGGTCATTGTCATGCTGGAAGATCCGTCCATGACCAATAGCCTAGTCGAGGGAAGGAGGTTCTCACCCATGATTTGAAGGTACATGGCCACATACATAGTCCCTTTGATGCAGCAAAGTCTTCCTCTCCACAGAAAAACACCCCCAAAGCATAATGTTTCCACTTCCCATGCTTGCGGTGCGGCTCAGGTGCGAATTCAGGCCCATCTTCTTCTATGGGTACGCAGCTGATTCGCAGATGTGTTTATTTCTCTTCAGGAATTTCTTTCATTCAGCTCAATACACTTCCCCTCCACTCTCCTCTCCCTTGTAACTTCTCCCAGGTCTCCAAATTCGCAGCTAAAACGCAATGGATCTGCTCAACACTTCTGTAATCTCCCTGCAGAGATAAGAGAGCTGAAATTCGCACCGCACAAGTGTGATTCCGGCCTGAATCTTTCAGATGTTCATTAGCAAACTTCAGACGGGCCTGTATACAGTGCAGAAAATAAGTATTTGAACACCCTGCTATTTTGCAAGTTCTCCCACTTGGAAATCATGGAGGGGTCTGAAATTGTTATCGTAGGTGCATGTCCACTGTGAGAGACATAATTAAAAATAAAAATTCCAGAAATCACAATGTATGATTTTTTTAACTATTTATTTGTGCGATACAGCTGCAAAGAAGTATTTGAACACCTGAGAAAATCAATGTTAATATTTGGTACAGTAGCCTTTGTTTGCAATTACAGAGGTCAAACGTTTCTTGTAGTTTTTTACCAGGTTTGCACACACTGGAGGAGGGATTTTGGCCCACTCCTCCACACAGATCTTCTCTAGATCAGTCAGGTTTCTGGGCTGTCGCTGAGAAACATGGAGTTTGAGCTCCCTCCAAAGATTCTCTATTGGGTTTAGGTCTGGAGACTGGCTAGGCCACGCCAGAACCTTGATATGCTTCTTACAGAGCCACTCCTTGGTTATCCTGGCTGTGTGCTTCGGGTCATTGTCATGTTGGAAGACCCAGCCTCGACCCATCTTCAAAGCTCTAACTGAGGGAAGGAGGTTGTTGCCCAAAATCTCGCAATACATGGCCCCGGTCATCCTCTCCTTAATACAGTGCAGTCGCCCTGTCCCATGTGCAGAAAAACACCCCCAAAAGCATGATGCTACCACCCCCATGCTTCACAGTAGGGATGGTGTTCTTGGGATGGTACTCATCATTCTTCCTCCAAACACGGTTAGTGGAATTATGACCAAAGAGTTCTATTTTGGTCTCATCTGACCACATGACTTTCTCCCATGACTCCTCTGGATCATCCAAATGGTCATTTGGCAAACTTAAGATGGGCCTTGACATGTGCTGGTTTAAGCAGGGGAACCTTCCTTGCCATGCATGATTTCAAACCATGACGTCTTAGTGTATTACCAACAGTAACCTTGGAAACGGTGGTCCCAGCTCTTTTCAGGTCATTGACCAGCTCCTCCCGTGTAGTCCTGGGCTGATTTCTCACCTTTCTTAGGATCATTGTGACCCCACGAGGTGAGATTTTGCATGGAGCCCCAGTCCGAGGGAGATTGACAGTCATGTTTAGCTTCTTCCATTTTCTAATGATTGCTCCAACAGTGGACCTTTTTTCACCAAGTGCTTGGCAATTTCCCCGTAGCCCTTTCCAGCCTTGTGGAGGTGTACAATTTTGTCTCTAGTGTCTTTGGACAGCTCTTTGGTCTTGGCCATGTTAGTAGTTGGATTCTTACTGATTGTATGGGGTGGACAGGTGTCTTTATGCAGCTAATGACCTCAAACAGGTGCATCTAATTTAGGATAATAAATGGAGTGGAGGTGGACATTTTAAAGGCAGACTAACAGGTCTTTGAGGGTCAGAATTCTAGCTGATAGACAGGTGTTCAAATACTTACTTTGCAGCTGTATCATACAAATAAATAGTTAAAAATTCATAAATTGTGATTTCTGGAATTTTTCTTTTTGATTGTGTCTCTCACAGTGGACATGCATCTATGATGACAATTTCAGACCCCTCCATGATTTCCAAGTGGGAGAACTTGCAAAATAGCAGGGCGTTCAAATACTTATTTTCTGCACTGTATGTGCTTTCTTGAGCAGGGGGAACCTTGTGGGTGCTGCAGGATTTCAGTCCTTCACAGAGTAGTGCATTACCAATTGTTTTCTTGGCGACTATGGTCCCAGCTGCCTTGAGATCATTGGCAGGATTCTCCTGTGGCTGATTCTTCACTGACCTCATGATCATTGAAACTCCACAAGGTGAGATCTTGCATGGAGCCCCAGGCCGAGGGAGATTGACTTTTTTTTTCTTGTTTCTTCCATTTGAGAATAATCGCACCAAGTTTTGTCACCCTCTCACCAAGCTGCTTGGCAATGGTCTTGTAGCCCATTCTAGCTATGTGTAGGTCTACAATCTTGTCCCTGACATCGTTGGACAGCTCTTTGATCTTGGCCATGGTGGAGAGAATGGAACCCAATTGATTGCTTCTGTGGACAGGTGTCTTTTATACAGGCAACAAGCTGGAATTAGGAGCACTCCCCTTTAAGAGCGTTCACCTAATCCAAGCTCGTTACCTGTATAAAAGACAACTGGGAGCCAGAAATCTTGCCGATTGATAGGGAATTAAATACTTACTTCACTCATTAAAATGCAAATCAATTTAACTTTTTAAATGCCTTTTTCTTGATATTTGTTATGCTCTCTCTCACTGTTAAAATAAACGTAATAAAACTGTGCAATGGGCCTTTTTTATATTAACAGGATTACGCAATGTTTACCTTTTCTGTGTTTGTTTTATCTGAGGCTCATTCCATATAAGCGGCTCCTTGGTAGATGGATACTGCAGAGGTGTATGCTTGATGAAGCGTTTTCATTGAAAGGCCAGTTAATTAAATTATTCTGGTGAGTTCAAACCCCGACGAGGAGAGTGTACACACGTGGTGGTTCGGAGACTATGGTGGATGTGCACGTTACCTATCTCTTTAAGGACACCTGTTCGGACATTATTAGAAACACCTATGTGCATGTTACATCTATCACCAACTCTATAGTGGTGTTGGCCACTTTTGTCACTCAACAACTGCACTGTTTGTATTCTATCATCTGAATAGACTGTCATATTTTCAGGTTTTTGAGTACTTTTTGATATTTTGCATCTCCTAAAACAGCTGCTTTCATATTCCTTTGACTGTTTTAGCCAAAGGAAACAGTAGTTTAAAGCGGAGTTCCACCCAAAAATGGAACTTCCGCTTAATCCACTTCTTGCCCCCTTACATGCCACATTTGGCGTGTAATTTTTTTTTTTTTTGGGGGGGGGGGGGACTTCCTGTCCCACTTCCTCTTTCCGCCGGGGGGCTGGTAAAGCGACTATCTTAATCGCCTTATTGCAGCCCCTTTCTGTAGGCGATCGCCTGTCCAATCAGACGGCGCCGCTTGCGCATATGCAGTGGGTGCCCGGACATGAAGCTGAAAGCTGTCACTGCCGGGTGCCCACAGTAGGAATGAATGAGGGGGGGGCGAGGAGCGGAGCCCCGGCGGCGAGGAGCGGAGCCCCAGCAGCGCGGCGCTGGAACCGTGGTGCAGGTAAGTGTCTTTTTATTAAAAGCCAGCAGCTACACTTTTTGTAGCTGCTGACTTTTTAAGTTTATTAAAACAGGCTGGAACACCCCTTTAAGGCTGGGTTCACACTATACTACACAACAGCAGTACAACTTTCATCCTACTTTGCTCTGCGACATCTGTCCTACATTCATCCTACATTGGTCCTACATCCATCCGACTAAGGGTCGGCTCAGCGGGGTGTCTCCGCTGAGCTGTCGGGCGGACAGGGCGGTCCCCGCACACTGTGCAGGGGACCGCCCTGTCTCTCCTCCGCTATCCCCTATGGGGAATCGGATGGAAACGGACCGTCTGTCCGTTTGCATCCGATCCGTTCGGCCGGACAGAAGAAAAATATGACATTCTTCCGTCTGAAAAAACGGATGCGGATCTGGCGGACGTTAGCGGATGCTAACGGATCCGCTCCCATAGGGAAGCAGTGAGGTCCGTTAACGGACGTCCAAAAAACGGACGAACGGAACGGACGTGTGAAAGAGCCCTTAGGATACTACTTTGATCCGACTTTGTGATAGTCTGACTTGTTCTTTGACCAAACAAAACAATCCCAGAGTGAGATAAATTCCTTTTACTGCTGCTGTAATCACATGTCGGATGTCCGACAAGGGCAAGGCTCCTACTTTGGTCCGACTTTAATGATATTCAATGGGCTGAAGTAGGATGAATTTCGGACCAAAGTAGTACAGGGAGCGTTTTCAAAGTCGGACTGACTTGTGTCGGATCAGTTAAGACAGCTCTCATAGGGAAACATTGATTTTCACACGTCATGCGACATGAGCTCCCAATGTCGGAGCGTTTGTAGGACAAGTGTGAACCCAGCCTCAGTTATATATTTGTTTATTATTTAATTTTGCAATTAAGATTTACATTCTCTTGGCGACAAGTTGTGTATCGTAGGCCTCTTTTTTTACACAATTTTTTTAAATAAAACAGACTGATCAAATACTCCCCCCCCCTGTACTTTAACCACTTAAGGACCCGCTCATGTACATACACGTCCTTTTTATAAAGATGGATATCTCGGTAACGGCAGCATCTGCTGCCACAACCGAGATATCCATCTTTACTGTGAGCGGTCCTGATAACGGTTGTCTCCGCGGCGGATTCGCCGCAAGATCACCGCTATCAGCGGCGGGAGAGGCCCCCCCCCCCCATCCCCAGTCACTAGCTGCTCATTGGCAAGACAGCATCATCCCATGAATGTACAATTCCATGTTTCGTAAAGACTTCTATTTTTGTACCGTGTTCTTTCTCCCCTAAATATTGGGCACACAATTTGCACAACAAAAGGCCCAATTCATTACGCTTCATCGAACACCAATGAAAGAGGAACTTATACTTCTCCTCTGCATCCGAGGCATGACCATCCAGGAACCATTTCTAAGTGGACTTAGTATATTAAATTTCTCATCTGTACCTAAATGCAGAAATAGTATACCCTAACCTTTAGGCATAGACTGATCCAGTAGAAGCTAAAAAAAAAAAACTTTTTTGTAAGTACAAGGTATGCACACTGGACATTTTTTGGACATTTTTACAGCAGCCATTTTTGGCTTCAGATAGTTTTTCCATGCAGACATAGGCTGTCAGCAGCCGTTGAACATTTTCGATCCATGGGAAAAAAAAAAAAAAACGGACAACGCTAAGGCTGGGTTCACACTACGATTTTCCCGTCCGTCAGCCGCATACGATTTCAGTTTTGAAAACGTACGGGCCCGTACGGGAAAACGCATACATAGACAATGCATTGCAAATCGTATGCACTCAGATGCATCCGGGTGCGTACGATTTGCTGGCAAAACGTTTTTTAACAGTACACAAAACCGTGTTCGACCACGGTTTTGAGTCAGTTTTTGAAACCGTATGGCAAACGCATACGTTTTTTTTTAACATTAAAGTCAATGTAAAACGCACATATGTGCGGTTCCATACGTATAAACCGTATGCGTTTTTCGTCTGCGCATGCGCATTTTCAAAACAAGAAAATCTTTTTTTATTAAATGACACTAATTCCAAAAACGTATGCGCTTTTTTAATCAAGACCGGATGGAACCGTATGCACTTTTTGAAACCGTATACGTTTTATAAACGCATACGTTTACGTACGGTTCAATCCGTTTCAGCCGCATACGTTTTTTCATATAAATCGTATGCGGCTGACGGATGGGAAAATCGTAGTGTGAACCCAGCCTTATAAACACTAAAAACGCTATTGCAAGAACGTTAAAAACAAAACAAAAACCACCCCTTTGAAAAACGAACTACAAAGCTACTGGCGTTTTTATAACGTTATTCCTGTGTGCATGAGGCCTTAGGTCTACTTTTGGAGACCCTGTTAAAGAGGCTTGATTTACAGGGCAGAAACTAGGAATTAAAGGAATAAGGACGGATGAAAAAAACGGACATCAATGCATCTCCATGGAAAAAACGAATAATCCTGATCCGCATCTGTCAACATCCGTTATTTGAACATCTTGGGCCGGATTCAGAAAGAATCTACGCCGGCATATCTCCCGATACGTTCACGTCGAAAGCATTGAGTATTTGCGACGTGATTCAGAGCATGCGCACTGGGATACGTCCACGGACGGCGCAAGCGCCGTTTGTTCGGCACCTCATTTACATGGGGTCACGGTTCATTAACATATATCACGCCCACCTTCCACCTACTTTGAATTAGGCGGGCTTACGCCGGCTTATCTACGCTACGCCGCTCTAAAGATACGCAAATGTATCTGAATCTGGCCCCTTATTTTTGTACTGTTAAAAAAATGTAACGGATGAAAAAGGGATGTAAACAAAAACAGTCAGTTTTTGCATTGGTAGTGGATGTAAAAAATAAAATAAAAATTGCTGGAAAAACTGATTAAACACTGATGTAAACCAGTGAAAAATTAACTAAAACCAAGGTAAAGCTGAAGGTAAAACCAATAAAACGCCCAACATTCAGCTTGTGCTTTTGTCAGCCAGTCTGACAGAAGCCATTTGGCCAGCTTCTGTCAGGTGAGCATGCTGGAAAGCCAGCTGAGAGCGCTAGCCCAATAGGTATCAATTCCAGACCACATTTTATTCAGCAAGCAAAATACCAGAATACCTTCAAAGTGTGTACATTGAAGTTCAATTCCTATTGCTAGATGCAGTTCCGGGTGGCGGGGAAGTTTTTTATTTTTTTACATTTAGCCCTGCTGCAGGCAAGTAGAAGGGTTTAGAGCCAATGGCCAGCTCTCTTGTAAAAACAAGATCGCTTTTACAAGCAGCAGGAGGTGGATGACACCCCTCCACCGTCTTCCACAGGCTGTCCCGTCCCACCAGGACACTCAAACGACCAGCCGGCAAAAAACAGAACCGCTCTGTCCACCTTTGTATTTAAATGTGCATACATCACTTCCGGTTACCCCGGTGACATTTTTAAAAATGGAAAGCATTTGATCACACAGATCTTGGTGTGATCAAATGCTTTTAAGTAGGAATTCACCAATACCTTTTTTAACCCCACCCCCACCCCCCCCCCCCCCATTTTGTTTTTTTTATTGGCAAGTATGAGTACCGATACTTTTGGTCAAGTATTCGCCGATACCAAGTACCAATACTTTGAGGTGCAATTTGTATCCATGCAAAATGAAAAGGCGCAAATCACATGCAATTTGGTGTGATTCTTGCTCTGTGTGAACCCAGGCTTGACAGCGATTTCAAGTTGCATGCAATTCTTTGCAGTTTAAAGCGTTGCCTATGAAGACTAAAATATATGTACTTTCTGCAGTTGCACGGGCGTGCGCAATTTTAAAGCATGACAAGTTTGGTTTCTATTTACTCTGTGTAAAATCATCTTATATATATTTTATTCAAGAATTGGGTTATTTATAGTATTTGGATTAAAAGGTTAGAAATTGAATTTTTTTCTGCAAGGCCCCCAAGTTATTCTCTATGACCTCTGCTTAAAAAAATTCTCTCTCTCTCTCTCTCTCTCTATATATTCATTTTTTAAGCAGAGGTCATAGAGAATAACTTGGGGGCCTTGCAGAAAAAAATTCAATTTCTAAACTTCGGGTGAATGCAGAGCCTGCAGCGCGTGCTGGCTTACCTGTTTATCCAGGCGGGGTACTGTACTTACCTTGTCCCTGGATGCAGCGATGCATAACCTGTGTGAGCAGTGGCGTCCTCCATCGACTCACACAGTGCCCGCGTGCCGCCGATCTCCGTACCCTGCGACGTAATGGCGCACGGGGGCGGAGACCGGCGGCAATATCAAAAAGTAAACAAACACATTTTACATACAGAATACTGTAATCTTAAAGAAACCAAGTACTTGTCATGCTTTAAAAATACACACCCCCCTGTCCGCAGTGGTCGCCCGTGCAACTGCAGGTTCTTTTACATAATAAAAGGACATATATTTTAGCCTGCAAACTGTAGATTTCATAGGCAACTAAAAGTGTCCCTTTAAACTGCAAAGTGAATTAGAGCATGCTAGAAAAACGATAATAAATGAAATCGCTGCAGAATTCAGCAAGCAATTTGTGGGAAATTCGTCATAAAAAAATAACACAGTAAGCAGGACAATTCTCACACTGAGCAAATTGCATGTGATTTGCGCCTATTCATTTTGCATGGATATATATTAGAGGAGGTTGACTGATATATGCCGATATATGTTGCTGATTTTTGCGGTCGATATTTTAGGTTAATTTTTTTCCTTCATCTCAGCAAATCTAGGGTGGAGAGGAGGTTATTACTTTGGGTGGAGGGGTGGGGTGCAGCCCCTCAGTGCCCCACCAGTACAGCTCCTCAGTGCCCCACCAGTACAGCTCCTCAGTGCCCCACCAGCAGCCGTTTAGAATAAATAATGGGCGGCCGGGGGCATTTCCACCCAGCATGCTTCTGATCCCTCCCAATCGGCCTTTTTCACACAATATTCGGCCAATGCCGATTTCTTTAAAAAGGCGAAATATTAGTTATATTATGTACATGTAGGAAAGCGTCCAGGCCCTTCTTAAAGCAATTTACGGAGCTGGCCAGAACCACCTCTGGAGGGAGTCTGTTCCACATTTTCACTGCTCTTACTGTGAAGAAACCTTTCCGTATTTGGAGGTGAAATCCCTTTTCCTCTAGACTTAGAGTGCCCCTTGTCCTCAGTGTTGACCGTAAAGTGAATAACTCAACACCAAGTTCACTATATGGACCTCTTATATATTTGTACATGTTGATCATATCCCCCCTTATTCTCCTCTTCCCAAGAGTAAATAAATTCAGTTCCTCTAATCTTTCCTCATAGCTCAGCTCCTCCATGCCTCTTATCAGTTTGGTTGCCCTTCTCTGCACTTTCTCCAGTTCGATATCCTTTTTGAGAACTGGTGCCCAAAACTGGACTGCATATTCCAGATGAAGTCTTACTAATGATTTGTACAGGGGCAAAATGATATCTCTCTCTCTGGAGTCCATACCTCTCAATACAAGAAAGGACTTTGCTCGCTTTGGAAACCGCAGCTTGGCATTGCATGCCATTATTGAGCTTATGATCAACTAAAACCCCCAGATCCTTCACTACAGATCCCCCAGTTGTACTCCCCCTAGCATGTATGCATATTCTTATGCATGCAGGTGTTGTAGAATATTCTTAGCCCAGATATGACCATGATGGGAAAAGTTCTTGAACAACTGCATAACTAAGTGGATAAGTTTACATTTATCAACATTAAACCTCATCTGCCACATAGTCGCCCAATTAGACAGAGCATTGAGGTCGGCTTGTAAAAGGCGGTACAAAGGAACAATTGCTAGGAAACACGCAGTCTTGCTAGGAAGCTTTTGTCATGTCCTGGGAAAAATATTGCTAAAGAAATTTATAACTGCAGCTTCTCATCAAAAAGAAATTGAAGCATTAACAGAACAATCCAGTGATACTGATAACTTGTATGGCTTATGACGGCTCAATTCCGTTTTAGTCACAATGTTATTTTTTCCAACATTTTCAGGAAATCACCATCAGATACAAATATCTTTCACATGTTCAAAAATCTGCACAAACTAGCTTAACCACCTCAATAGCTTTTATACACACCTCTACCGGGCTATATGCTTTTATACACACCTCTGCTTTTATACACACCTTGCTTTTATACACACCTCAATACCGGGCTTTTTACACACCTTGGCTTTTATACACACCTCAATAGCTTTTATACACACCTCAAACCGGGCTTTTATACACACCTCAAACCGGGCTTTTTTAAACTTAAAATGTTTTATACACACCTCAATACCATACACACCTTGCTTTTATACACACCTTCCGCTTTTATACACACATACTTACACACCTTGCTTAACCACTTCAATATCGGGCTTTTATACACACCTCAATACCGGGCCCGGCACTTCTCTCCTACATGTACAAATCATCATTCTTATACGCAGAACCCCCCATTATATATATGTTGTTTTTGGCACTAGGGAATAAATCGAGTCTCTTCTACATGCAATCATTTTTCAAACGCTTTTTTTTGTAAAAAAATTGTTTCATGAATTAAAAAAAAAAAAAAAAAACACAACAACAAGAAAACAGTAAAGTTAGCCCAATTTTTTGTAAAATATTAAAAATTATGTTACACCAAGTAAATAGATACCCAACATGTCATGCTTTATAATTGCGCACACTCATGGAATAGCGCCAAACTTCGGTACTTAAAAATCTCCATAGGCAACGCTTTGAATTTTTTTTACAGGTTACCAGTTTAGATTTACAGAAGAGATCTAGTGCTAGAATTGTTGCTGGCACGCCAACGCACGCAGTGATACCTCACATATGTGGTTAAAGTGGCTTTTACATATGTCGGTGGGACTTACGTGTGCCTTCGCTTCTGCGCGCAAGCTACTGGGGCATTTACATATTTTTTTTTTTTTACTTATTTTTTTACACTTTCAATTTATTTTTTATCACTTTTATTTCTATTACAAGGAATGTATTCATCTCTTGTAAGTGACATCACCATCTGGCCACCAGTCATCTCTACGCTTCCTTGCCTGCGCCGGACGATTCCTTCTCCTGGCCCCCGATGGCACGGGAGAGCCCGGAGAAGCACCGGATGGCGTGTGGGGGGGGGGGGGCTGTCCCCTCCCGCTGCCTATAAGGATCAAGTGGCAGAACCGCCACTATGATCGTTTTTATGGTGCGTAGGATCGCCGGCTGAAGACATGGATATCTGAATGATGCCTCTAGCTGCAGGCATCATTCAGATACCCCCCGTAAATCCCAGGATGACGTCCACCCAGATCCCACCTGTGGACGTCATATGACACGACGATGGGCCGGTATTGAAGTGGTTAAAGCAGGTCTACAGTCAGCACTTGACTGCAATAGGTCTATATACTTTGCGGATGCAAATGGTTTACCGGCATTATGGCTCAAGATAGCCATAACCACGGTATCGTTTTTTGGTGGCTGGCTTTCTGAAGCTGCGGGAGGGGATGCTCCCCCCCCGCCGGTGTTTCTAGGGGTTACAGTTTCTGCCAGTTCGCTCGTAAAACGCTCCGACAGTGGCGCCGGCTGGTCACACAAGTGAAAAAAGTAGATCTGTTTTGATCCCCTCTATGGTCTTGGAGGACCAGAACAACTCTATGACGTCTTCCGGTCCAGACTGCAATCATTATTTTAATTACTGTATTTATTTTTTAAGCAAAAGATGCTTTTAAAAGTAAAAGGAGAGATTTGGGGTCTTTTTGACCCCAGATATCTCCATAAAGAGGACTTGTCATCCTTATTTCTATTACAGGGCATGCTTACATTCCTTTTAACAGGAATAGAAGTGATACAAAAAAAAAAAAAAAGAAAAAAAAAAAATTTCAAGTACCACCATCATTCAGTGCGAACACATGCATAACTCACGCACGCATTTCTAAACCTTATTTAACACACATGTGAGGTATCGGCAACGTAGAGCAAGAGAAATAATTCTAGCACTGGACCGCCTCCAACTTAAAGAGGGAGAGGGAGAGGGATTAGGCATTTTAACAGACAAGAAACAGGAAGTGGGCTGTATAAGGTATTTACTGACAGGAAAAAAAAAGTTTTACTATCCAAAGTTGACAAAAAGGGCAGAAGATTAAATAGATAGAACGTTGAAAAAATTACTGAAGGTCCGCTCCCTCAGGTACCATAGTTTGTCACCATTCCACAAGCGTGCACAATTTTAAAGCAGGACATCTATTTACTCAGAGTAATATCTTTCAAATTTCAATTGTGGTAAATATTGTGTTTTTTTTGTTTGTTTTATTTATATAAGTGGGAGTAAACTGCTACGCATACATTTTACTTATAGGCAAGCCTTATTATAGGAACTGTAAATATCTCCTAAATGAGCCCCTTATAGTAGCGATTATCTGCTCTTTTTGTACTATAAGGCCCCATGCACACGAGACGCTGGTGTCCTTTGCCGAACACAAGTTTTTAAAGGCTGAAACCGGCATTTAGAAACGCCTGTTTTGTGGCGATTGCAGGCGCGTTTTACAGCGTTTGTGTCTATAAGCGTTAAGAAAAATCATAAGACCCTCCCTAAGCTCAATTTTTTTTTATTATTATTTAACCATTTCAGACATTGCAGCAGCTAAGGCCCTTATCACATGTGCGGACCGTATGCGGATGAAAACCGGGACATACATCGGTCCCTATGTGATTACGGGTGTCGGCGGATAAACATCCGCCGACACCCTAAATTGTCCGCATCTGCAATGATCTGATTTTTCGGACGGAAGAATGTCCTATTTTTCTTCCGTCTGGCGGATCGGATGAATACGGACATACGGTCCGTGTTCATCTGATCCCCCCCCCCCATAGGGGAGAGCGGAGGAAAGACAGGGTGGTCCCTGCACAGTGTGCGGGGACCGCCCTGTCAGCCGACGGCTCAGCAGGGATTTACGGATGATCCCCGCTGAGCTAAAGCAGACACACGGATGCGGATCATTACGATCCGCCCCGTGTGAAAGGGCCCTAAGAGAGCAGCAGTGTACTTGTATTTAGCGTGTCACCTGCCACAAGTTGGGGATTATCCACGTCACCTGCCACAAGTTGGGGATTATCCACGTCACCTGCCACAAGTTGGGGATTATCCACGTCACCTGCCACAAGTTGGGGATTATCCACGTCACCTGCCACAAGTTGGGGATTATCCACGTCACCTGCCACAAGTTGGGGATTATCCACGTCACCTGCCACAAGTTGGGGATTATCCACGTCACCTGCCACAAGTTGGGGATTATCCACGTCACCTGCCACAAGTTGGGGATTATCCACATGCCACGTCACCTGCCACAAGTTGGGGATTATCCACTTTCCACGTCACCTGCCACAAGTTGGGGATTATCCACGTCACCTGCCACAAGTTGGGGATTATCCACATGCCACAAGTTGGGGATTATCCACATGCCACGTCACCTGCCACAAATTGGGGATTATCCACTTTCCACGTCACCTGCCACAAGTTGGGGATTATCCACGTCACCTGCCACAAATTGGGGATTATCCACATGCCACAAGTTGGGGATTATCCACATGCCACGTCACCTGCCACAAGTTGGGGATTATCCACTTTCCACGTCACCTGTCACAAGTTGGGGATTATCCACTTTCCACGTCACAAGTTAGGGATTATCCACAATGCAAGCAATTACATATTTTTTTTTTTTTTTTATGCTTTTTCATCATTTGACATAATTTTTGAAATTTCTAATGTAAAAAAAAATAAAAAATAGGTCACCTTTAAAAATGCTTATAAACAAAAATGCGGCAAAACGCTGGTATCGCGTTTAGCGTCTGAAACATGGAAAACTTTTGCGTCTGAATCCATTTTTTTGCTTCTGGAAAAACAAGGTTAAAACGCAACTGCCTAAAGAACGCCAAAAAAAAGGCCGTGTGCATGGACACATAGAACAACATTGAATGCGTTCTGCGGCAGTTGGAAAAAAAAAAAAGTGTCCAACTGCCTCTGAACGTGCGTTCAACAGCGTCTCGTGTGCATGGGGCCTAAAAGGGCTAAATTTTTGTTTTTTTTAATCCCATTATGACAGGAGATACAAAAATACAATGATGCTTACTAAACATCTTAGGTCTGGTTCAAACCTATGCGTCTTTTGGTGCTTTTTTCAGAAACGCACTACAGTTATCATGGCTTCCTATGGGACGCATTCACATCTATGCTTTTTTCAGCCACTATTTGGAAATGTTTAAGGACTTTTTTCAAAATGCAAAACAGTGCTTTTTTGGTTCAATATACTTCAATGGAGAATCTGCAGAAAAGCATGTAGTGCATTTTTGCAGCAATTTGTGTTTTTTTATCTGCCCAACAACAAATTGGCCAAAAAATAAATAAATAAAAATTGCATAGGTGTGAACAAAGCCTTATATGCTGGCCATACACGTGTCAATTATCAGACGAGAATATTCATACGGAAAATCTTTATACATTCGCTGAATGAAAGAATGTTTTAAATGTTCACATGCTTTTAACATTCTGTTTTAAAATGAATGTCATTTCTGAACGAAAACCACATACACGGTCTGAAAATTCCTTTGACCAAGAAGTTTTTTTATTATTTCAAAATTTTCCAGTCAATGTGATTGAAAACTAACATCATCGATTTGACCACACTTAGAAAATCGAACGGACGTTCTTAACCACTTCCATACTGGGCACTTATACACCTTCCTGCCCAGACCTATTTTTAGGTTTGAGCGCTGTTGCACTTTGAATGAAAATTAAGCGATCGTGTACCCAAACAATTTATCATTTTATTCCCACAAAAAGAGCTTTCTTTTGGTGGTTTTTAATCACCTCTGGGATTTTTATTTTCTGCTAAAAAAAATAAAAAAGACCGAACATTTTGAAAAACAAATGCTTTTTTTTTTCTGTTACAAAACGTAAATAAGTAAGTTTTATCCTTCACGGTTGGGCACGGATGAGGCAGCACGGATGTACTGTAATATTTTGTACTGATGGATGCCAGTGCCAAACAATGTCTGCCAATCAGTGATGCCCATTGTGGGCATTGATTGGCATCCATTGTGGTGGGCATCCCTGGTGGTAATCCTCGGGGAGGCTGCGCTGATAATTGATTAGCACAAACCCCCCTGCCAGAGGAGCAGCCGATCGCCTCTCCGCTACTCGCGTCTGACAGACGCGAGTGAGGAAAAGCCGATCACGGCTGCTCTTGTTTACATCGTGATCAGCCGTGATTGGACACGGCTGATCACATGGTAAAGAGCCTCCGACGGAGACTCTTTATCTAGATCGGTGTTGCGGGGTGTCAGACTGACACCCCGCATCAACGATTGCCGCGATGCGCGCAGCAGCTCAATATCCTGAGGACGTCATATGACATCCACTCAGGGTATTGAAACCACTTTGCCACCGTCATTTTGCAATAGGGCAGGCGGCAAGTGGTTAAAATTACATATTTTTTTTAAGACAGATATGGTTTTTGTATGGCCAGCATATAATAAATTACAGTTCTGTCTGAAAATCTGCAAAACCATATAGGTGTGTGTGTGTGTGTGTGTGTGTGTGTGTGTGTGTGTGTGTGTGTGTGTGTGTGTGTGTGTGTGTGTGTGTGTGTGTGTGTGTGTGTGTGTGTTCGCTTCTGAGTGCGAGCCTACGGGGACAGGAGCGTTTTAATTTTTTTTTTTTTACTTAATTCTTTTTTATTTACGCTTTTTTTGTATCACTTTTATTCCTATTAACATTCCTATTAACATTCTGCTAAAAAAAAAAAAATTGTTAATCAGTACTGCTTGGACCTTGAAGGGGATATACCCCAAAAGCTTGTGCTTTAAAATTGTATGTTAGTGGAAATAAAAAAAGTATCACGGACAGTACTCAATTTTCTCTATTCCTATTACAAAGAAAGTAAACATCCCTTTTAATAGGAATTCTTAGTGACAGGTCCTCTTTATGGAGAGATGCGAGGTCAATAAGAGTCCAGACTGGAAAGTATGAGATTGGGGAAAAAATTAATAAAAATTCACTGATCTCACGCTGACAGCCGCAATTGCAGCTTTGTTTACGTCCGAGTACCCGGGCGTGACATCATAACATCGCGCCCGGGCCTCCGACAGTCAGATGACTGGAAATCTCTATCGTCATGAGCCGGCGGCGGGACTATTCTTTCTCCGGGCCCCCGATGGCACTGAAGAGCCCAGAGAAGCACCGAATGGCGGCGGGGTGACGTCCTCTCCTGTCGCCTATAAGAACGATCAAGCGGCGGAACTGCCGCTATGATCGTTCTTATGGTGCACAGAATCGCCGGCTGAAAATAGTGATATCCGAATGATGCCTGTAGCTGCAGGCAATCATGCAGATATCACCACTGAAAATCATATGACGTCCTTGGGTGGGAAGTGGTTAAGAATAAAAATAAGAATAACTTTTTTTTTGTTTTTTTACTTCACATATTAACTAAATTATGCACCACACTAAGGTTATTATCCGATTAATCGAAACAATCAACTAATCAATTATGAAAATAATCGTTAGTTGCACCCCTAAAGATGTAAAACAGTGATTTAAAAAAAAACTGTAAGGCTTTAAAGATATTAATTTTAAAATCATAAATGTCCTTTAAATTATTAAGAACACCAGAAATCTGTCAAAACAAATTCCACCCTTGTCATCAATGGCTGCCTACCAAGGTCCATGTTCATTTCCTTTTCTGCATGTGCCAATGAATGTGTCACGCCCGTCATTCTTTGACATTTGCTTCCTCCCACTCCATAGTAAAGTTTGTTTCACTCAACCAAGAACTGAAATTGCTTCCATTACATGGCTTTTCCTTGAAAACACTGAATGGGTAAAGACAAAGTACTTGTAATCCAAGCACACTACAGACTGCGGAGAAGTACCGACATGCTGCGATCACTGAATGTACTAAAGAAACTTGAACATTTACCATTTATGTTATAGTAAATATGTAACAGCTCTGTGTAATGGGGGCCTATGACGGGAGACAAAAATATCCATATGTTAAAACAAACAATTAGTAGATCCAATGATACATGCAGGTAAGGTCCCATGCATAAGTCAGGTAAAAGTCATGGCTAGCCCCACCTCACCTACCTTTAAATTGTCCCTTTAGGTTCTTTAATGTGGTGATCAATGAGCAATAAGGTGGTTTTGGAAAAAGCTATGCAGAAAAAGCCAAAATGTACAAATAACTTATTTTCTGGGTTTGTGAGGGGTTTACTTTAAGGCTCCATGCACACTGAAGTAAAAAAAAAAACCCTATTAAAAAAAAACGCCAGTAGCTTTGCAGGGAGCAAATGTTTTCAACGCTTTTGCAATAGCATTAATCAGCGTTTTTCAGTGTAGCCTTTTGTTTTTACTTTTTTTTTTCAATGGATAAAAAAAATCAACGCTAAGAAACGCTGTTGAGCGTTTTTCATTTTTTTTCCCACCGAAAAACAGCACTTTGAACGCAAATTTCGGGCATTCAGAAAAAAAGCCAATGAACTCTGGAGCTCATTAACACTGAAAAACGCCAATGTGTGCATGGGCACATAGGCTAACATAGAGTTCAGTTTATGGGCTTTAAAAAAAAAAAAAGCCAAAACGCCAATAAACTGCAGTTTATTAGCTTCAGTGTGCATGGAGCCCAAGACCCTTTTCACATTGAAGCGTTTTTACAGTGTTTTAGCGTTAAAAATAGCACTCATAAAACGCTCTCCATGCATCTCAATGGACCCCTTTACACCGAGTCCTGCAAGCAGCATCTTTGGAGCAGCTTTTGGGCGCTGCCAAAAACGCCCCTCTCCATTAAAATGAATTGAAAAAAACTGTAAAAACACCTTACCCTTTCACACTGAGGCACCGCAAAAACGCCCTAAAATGTTAGGGTCTTAGCGGTGCTTTACCAGCACATTGGGAATGCAGATGAGGCTTCGCTCGAATAACGCCCCAGTGTGAAAGGTGCCTGAAGCCCAACTCCAGCTTCACCACTTCACACCAAATCACATACCTGTACGTGATTTGGTTGTACCGTTTGAGAGATAGCCCCCCCGCTGCCTTCTGCCACTCTGCCCGGGTCGCCCATTCCACCGGGAGACACTCCACCATATCTGCAGGCTGTGTGGAGTCCAGAATGAAGCTGGAATCTGCTTTGATTGGGTCTCAGATGTAAAAACCCAGAAGCGACGTCACCCCTGGGTTTAATTTGCTGCCAACTTAAAAAAAAGAATACTTTTAAGAGCAAAGGAGGGATTTGGGGTCTTTTAGACCCCTGATCTCTTCATAAAGAGCATCTGTCACTGCCTATTACTGTCACAAGGGAGGTTTATATTTCTTGTGACAGCAATAAAAGTGGACAGTGCCATACTGGCGACGTATATGTACTGGCGGCGGTCGGCAAGTGGTTAAAGGCTTATATGCAATGTATTCGGGAACCCCGAACCAAAATTAAAGAAAAAAAAATTGCGTGGGGTCCCCCCAAATTCCAATACCAGCCACTTCAGGTCTGGTAAGATTATAAAGGGGAACCTTGTGCCAAATAAAAAAAAAAAAAAAACGGTGTAAGGGTCCCCCCAAAAATCCATACCAAACCCTTTTCAGAGAACGCAACCAGGCTGGCGGCAGGAAAGGGGGGGGACACGAGTACCCCCCTCCTGAACCGTACCAGGCCACATGCCCTCAACATGGGGAGGATGCTTTGGGTCTGACCCCAAAGCACCTTGTCCCCATGTTGATGGGGACAAGGGCCTCATCCCTACAAACCTTACCCGGTGGTTGTGGGGGTCTGTGGATGGGGGGGGGGCTTATCGGAACCTGGAAGCCCCATTTAACAAGGGGACTCCCAGATTCAGTCTACCATGTCACCAAAAAAAGTGTGCCAAAAATGGTAAAAAATAAATAAAGACAGGAGACACTTCTGGACAAGTCCTTTACTAAAAAATATAAAGACTAAAAAAAAAAAAAAGTCCAGCAATGTAAATCCATCTCGTGCCACCCGACACGAAAAAAAACCCTGCGCAACAGTTCCGCCTGGGAGGCTCCGCCGAGTGATGCTTTTCCCGCCAGTGACAGCTATTATATAGCTGAAGTCGGGGCCACCCGGTGACCCTGCCGCCCTGTGACGCCACGGAAAGGTGGATTTACACCGCTAAACATTTTTATTTTACATTTTTTAATAATGGACTTGTCCCAAGCGGTCTGTCTTTTTCACATTTTTTTTTTGTGACATGGTAGGGGTACAATGTACCCCTTACCAATTCATTAAGGGGGGCAGGATCTGGGGGTCCCCTTGTTAAAGGGTGCTTCCATATTCCAAAAAGCCCCCCTGCCCACAGACCCCCCCACAACAACCGAGCAAGGGTTGTGGGGATGAGGCAGGTGCTTTAGGGTCAGACCCCAAAGCATCCTCCCCATGTTGAGGGCATGTGGCCTGGTACAGTTGAGGAGTGGGAGCGCTCACTTGTCCCCACCCCTCTTTTCCTGCGGCCTGCCAGGTTGCGTGTTCGGATAAGGGTCTGGGATGGATTTTTGGGGGGACACCTATGCCATTTTTCTTTACATTTTGGCGCAGGGTTCCCCTTACAATTTTGGGGGGACCCCTACACCATTTAAATAAAAATTGGCGCAGGGTTCCCCTTAATATCCATAACAGACCTGAAGGGCCTGTATGGAATTTGGGGGGACTCCCACGCAATATTTTTTAAATTTTGGTTCGGTGTTCCCTAATATTCATACCAGACCCAAAGGGCCTGGTAATGGAATGGGGAGGGGGAACCCATGCGGTTATTTTCAATGACTTATCTGTATTCCTGAGACCCGACAATTCATTACAGCCACGAGTAGTTTAAAAAAAAAATGTTTTCCCCCTTTCGAAATGTCATTTTGCTGCAGGGCCGTTCTAAACACGGGGAAAATGCACCACTTTACAGGCATACCATAGACACGCCCCCCACCAGGCATGAAATTTAAAGGAATATTTCACTTTAATTGTTTCACTTTAACCACTTAAGACCAAAATGCAGGTAAAAGTACTTGCCCCTTTTTGCGATTCGGCACTGCGTCGTTTTAACTGACAATTGCGCGGCCGTGCGACGTGGCTCCCAAACAAAATTGGCGTCCTTTTTTCCCCACAAATAGAGCTTTCTTTTGGTGGTATTTGATCACCTCTGCGGTTTTTATTTTTTGCGCTATAAACAAAAATAGAGCGACAATTTTGAAAAAAATGCAATATTTTTTACTTTTTGCTATAATAAATATCCCCCCAAAATAAATATAATTTTTTTTTTCCCTCAGTTTAGGCCGATACGTATTCTTCTACCTATTTTTGGTAAAAAATAAAAATAAAAAATAAAATAATCGCAATAAGCGTTTATCGGTTGGTTTTCGCAAAATGTATAGCGTTTACAAAATAAGGGATAGTTTTAATGCATTTTTTTTTATTACTACTAATGGCGGCGATCATCGATTTTTTTCGTGACTGCGACATTATGGCGGACACTTCGGACAATTTTGACACATTTTTGGGACAATTGTCATTTTCACAGCAAAAAATGCATTTAAATTTGAAAATGACAGTTGCAGTTTGGGAGTTAACCACAAGGGGGCGCTGTAGGATTTGAGTGTTCCCTGTGTGTGTTTACAACTGTAGGGGGTGTTGCTTTAGGTGTGACGTCATCGATCACGTCCCCCTATAACAGGGATGACGCGATCGATGCTGCAGCCACAGTGAAGCACGGCTCTCCCCGTTCTTCAGCTCCGGGGACCGATCGCCGCACTGCAGCGGTGATCGGGTCCGCGAGTCCCGCGGTCCCGGAGCTTCGGGCCGGGTCACGGGCGCGCGCCGCAGGCACGCGTCCGTGACCCACGGCTGGGTACTAGAACCAACGTATATATACGTTGATGTGCCCAGCCGTGCCATTCTGCCGACGTAAATGTGCAGTAGGCGGTCCTTAACCAGTTAAGCATTATTAAAATCACTGCTCCCGAAAAAAGGGATTTTTAAATACAGCTTACCTGTAAAATCCTTTTCTTGGAGTACATCACGGGACACAGAGCGGCATATTCATTACTATATGGGTTATATGGAGTACCTTCAGGTGTGGACACTGGCAATCTCAAACAGGAAGTCCCCTCCCTATATAACCCCCTCCCCTAGGAGGGAGTCCCTCAGTTTTGTAGCAAGCAGTATGCCTCCCAAAATGTTTCCCCAAAAGAGGGGTGGGAGCTCTGTGTCCCGTGATGTACTCCAAGAAAAGGATTTTACAGGTAAGCTGTATTTAAAAATCCCTTTTTCTTTCTCGTACATCACGGGACACAGAGCGGCATATTCATTACTATATGGGATGTCCGAAAGCAATGCTTTAATGAGGGGAGGGAGACATCTTCCAAAGAAGGATTCAATTTAGAGGTATACTCAAATAATAATAATAAATCCAACTTAGTCAAGAAAAAACTTTTTTTTTTTTTTACAACCAAGGGTGCTTCTGATCCCGAGGATCTTAAACTGCAGCCTGTAGTACTGCCTGTCCAAAGGCAGAATCCGCATTCCTTCTCACGTCTAGTTGATAAAACTTTGTAAACGTGTGGACTGATGACCACGTCGCCGCCTTGCATATCTGAGCCATAGAGATCTGATGATGTGCTGCCCAGGAGGCGCCCATGGCCCTGGTAGAATGGGCCTTTACCGACAAAGGAGGAGGCAACCTCTTCAAACCGTAGGCTTGAATGATTAATTGTCTAATCCATCTCGAGATGGTGGATTTTGCAGCTGCCTGCCCCTTCTTGGGGCCATCTGGTAGAACGAATAACACATCTGTCTTCCGGATCTTTTCTGTAGCTTTAAGATAGGCCTTCATGGCCCGGACAATATCCAAGGTATGCAGCAACCCCTCCTTTCTAGATGTGGGTTTTGGAAAGAAGGATGGAAGTACCAAATCCTGGTTCAAGTGAAATTTGGATATAACCTTGGGTAGAAAGGAAGGATGGGGCCGGAGAACTGCCCTGTCCTTATGCAGAACGAGATATGGTTCCTTACACGATAAGGCTGCTAATTCTGACACTCTCCTGGCCGAAACTATGGCGACCAAGAAAACCAACTTTCTTGTCAGTAAGACTAAAGGAATCTCAGCCAACGGCTCAAAGGGTTGCTTCTGTAGAGTGGACAGGACAAGATTTAAGTCCCATGGACAAATTGGTGACTTGACAGGAGGATTAATACGCAAGACCCCCTGTAAGAAGGTCTTTACCAGCGAGTGGGTGGCCAGCGGCCTCTGAAACCACACTGACAGAGCTGAGATCTGTCCCTTGATTGTGCTTAGTGCCAGGCCTTTATCCACTCCTAGCTGGAGAAAACTTAACACCCTATCAATAGTATATTTGCGGGAATTCCATCTTTTGGATTCACACCAGCCTACGTAGTTCCTCCACACCCTGTAATAAATCACCCTGGAGACCGGCTTTCTAGCCCTAATCAGGGTAGGAATTACCTGCCTAGACAGACCTCTACCCCTGAGAATCAGGGATTCAGCCTCCAGGCCGTCAAATTTAGACGCTGTAATGTAGGGTGGAGGATCGGGCCTTGTGAGAGAGTAGGTCTGGTTGTAGAGGAAGAGTCCAAGGGTCTCCCACTGCCATCTTCAGGACTAGTGAGTACCAAGTCCTCCGGGGCCAAGCCGGAGCTACTAGAATGACTGGCTTGTGCTCCACTCTGATCCTGCGCAACAGGCGAGGGAGTAACTGTAGCGGAGGGAATGCATATAGAAGTTTGAATTGATGCCAAGGGCAAACCAACGCATCGGTTCCGCAGGCCATAGGATCCCTCGCTCGAGACACGAACCTGTCTAGTTTCTTGTTGAACCTGGATGCCATTATATCTACGTCCGGCATTCCCCACCTCTGGCAGATTGTCTGAAAGACCTGGGGATGCAGAGACCACTCCCCTGGCAACAGACTCTGGCGACTTAAGAAGTCTGCCTGCAGGTTGTCCACTCCGGGAATGAATATCGCCGAAATGCAGGGTACATGAACCTCTGCCCACTGAAAAATCAAGCTCACCTCCCTCTGAGCGGCCTGACTCCTGGTTCCCCCTTGGTGGTTTATGTATGCCACCGCCGTGGCATTGTCTGACTGGATTCTCACCGGGAACCCCTGTAATCTGGAGGTCCATGCCAGAAGGGCTAGGCGAGCAGCTCTGATCTCCAAGATATTGATGGGGAGCTGCCTCTCTGCTTTCACCCAAGTTCCCTGGCGAGAGAACCCCTCGAAGACCGCCCCCCAGCCTGCCAGGCTGGCGTCTGTGGTAACTACCTTCCAGACAACAGGGCTGAAGGATTTTCTCTTTAGAAGATTCTGGGGGTTCAACCACCAGGCCAGGCTTTGTCGGACCCTTGATGATAGCGTCAAAGGGGACTCTAAGGCATGTGCCCTCTTGCCCCAGGCTGCTAGAATGGCTGCCTGTAGGACGCGAGTGTGGATCTGAGCGTATGGTACTGCCTCGAACGTGGCCACTAGCTTGCCTAGTACTCGCATACACAGGCGAATAGTTGGTTTTTTCTTGTTTAGAACCAACTGAACCAACCCCTTGATAGCCTCGATCTTTACAAGGGGCAGGAACACCCTTTGCTGTTCTGTGTCTAACCTCATGCCGAGGTATTCCAACTGCTTTGTAGGCTGGAACGCTGACTTTCCCCGGTTTAGGACCCAGCCGAATCCTTCGAGGTACCGAACCGTGAGGTTTACTGCCTGTTGCAGACCCGGCCGTGAGTGATCTATGATTAAAAGGTCGTCCAAGTATGCTAGGACTGTGACCCCTTGGATCCTTAAATTGGCCAGAACTGGGGCTAGGATCTTCGTGAATACCCGGGGGCCGTGGCCAGCCCGAAGGGGAGCGCCCTGAATTGGAAGTGTCGCTGCCCCACCGCGAAGCGTAAAAATCTTTGATGCGACTGAAAGATTGGTACATGAAGGTAAGCATCCTTTATGTCTATGGAGGCCAGAAAATCGTCCCTCTGAAGCGCGGCGGCTGCTGACCGGATGGATTCCATCCGGAAGGAACGAACCCTTAGGTAACCGTTTAACCTCTTTAGGTCCAAGATTGGCCTGACATCGCCGTTGGGCTTTGGTATGACAAAGAGATTGGAATAGAAACCTAGCCCTTGCTCTTGGGCTGGCACCTCTATTATTACGTCCTGGCAAAGCAGGTGATCCAAAGCTGCCAGCAATGAGGCCTTCCTTGCTGGATCCTTTGGTAGCCTTGATTCTTGAAAATGAGGCGGAGGACACCTTAGAAACTCCAGTCTGTAGCCTGTGGTTACAGATGCCCGGACCCATTTGTCGGGGATCTTGGCTTCCCAAACTTCTGAGAAGAAACGAAGCCTTCCCCCCACCCGCGAGAGTGGGGGCGCCCCTTCATAAGGCAGACTTAGGGGCTGTCTTTGTCGGCTTGCGATACCATGGCCTCTTACCCCCAGGGGCCTGTCCCTGCGATCTACTGTTAACGTTGGATCGTGCAGGCGGCCGTCGATACTGCCTGGAATTTGAGGGCCCCGAGACAGGAAAGAGCTGCCCTTTAAATGTAGGACCCCGGAATGTCTTTTTGACCGGTAAAAGGGTACTCTTGCCACTTGAAATAGTCTGAATATATTTATCCAGATCCTCTCCGAAGAGTCGTCCTCCATGGAAGGGAAACCCTGCCAGAAGCTTTTTGCATGGGGGCTCCGCCGCCCAGCTCAACCATAAGAGCCTTCTCATGTGCACCAAAAATAGTGATAAACGAGAGGCCTGCTGGATGGAATCTTTTATAGCATCTACAGCAAAACACAGAGCTCTGGGAATGTCAGAAAACTCTTCTGCTTGTTGGGTAGGCATGTCCTTTAACATTTCTTTTGTCTGGTCTTTTAACGCCTGACAAACTCCAATTGCAGCCACAGCTGGCTGTACCACTGCTCCTGCCGTAGCAAAGGATGCTTTTAAAAGTGTCTCTAACCGTTTATCAACCGGATCTTTAAACATATGTATGTTTTCCACCGGGCAAGTTAGTGATTTATTCACACATGAGATGGCTGCATCCACTACTGGGAGCCTCCACCTCTTGGAGAATTTTTCCTCCATGGGGTAAATGACCGCAAATCTTTTCGGTGGCAGAAAACTCCTGTCCGGCCGTACCCAATCCCGAAAGATCAATTCCTCCAAGAGAGGATGGACCGGAAAAACTGCGTTGCTTAACGGAGCTTTCAAAGAGCCCAGAGAGGATACCGGAGGAACCTGAGGCTCTGGCAATGGTAAACTAAATGCCGAGCGGACCATGTCCGTCAAAGACTGTACCCACAGTCTTTCTGTCTGGGAGTCTGAAAATGGTTCCTCAGAGGCAGATCCCTCAATCCCTGAACCCTCTTGGTTCAGGTCTAGTTGATCCTCCTGTGATTCCAATTCCTCTGGAGAGAGAATCTCAGCATCTGAGGATACACCTCTTGGTGATGGGGATCTAACCCGTTTCTTACCAGGAATAGCTCTAGCGATCAATGCTGCTATTCTCTCTTCTAGCCCCCCTAGGGATACGGCTAGCATCTCCTCTGTGATAAACACAGGGCTGGGCTGATCTGGGCCAGCCTCCGCACCAGATCCCCCTAATGGCTCATCCAAGGCGCCCTTTATGTTAATAAGTTGCGGGGAAAGTATCGGCATATCATCAGAATCAGAGGGGGAACCCCTTTGTTTTTTGGTCTTTTTTGTACCCTTTGACCCCGAACCTTTGGAAGCCATAATACAAAATCGAGGGACTCCGCCAACAACAACAGACTGTAGTGGCCAGGAGTACAAAACCAGAGCTTAGGGGACAATAGATCACTAATGCCCAAAAACTGATGGGGCCCCGTATGTTTTTCTTTTTTTTTTTTTTTTTTTAAATATATATTATATATTTTTATTTTTTTTTTAAAACATACAGTGACCCCAAACTTAGTTTGCCAGCCTCCAACCTGCTGCAAAAAGGGGGATTTTTTGGCTTAACAAAAAAGGCATTGGAACAAAGTCCAGCATGTACTACCCCTCTTCCGCCACCGGGAGTCACTGTTCTGCCGCTCTGCGTCCTCTCCTTCTGAAATCAGCCTCAGACTGAGCACTGACAATGCCTGCTGATCTATAACAGCACAAGGCGCGCCCCTGTATGACGCCGCAGGCACGCCCCCCCCCGCCCTCCTCTCTTGAACGGCGCGAAAAAACGTCTATAAGACGTGCGCGCGCACACGCGCGCGCGCCGGAACAGGAGGAACATGGAGGAGCCGCGCTGCTGGAGACCCAGGACTGCAGTATCAGGCGGCAGATTCAAACCCCCGGCCAGGTAGGACTCTCCAAAAGGCCCCATAGGGATCCTTACTAGTCCTAGGAAGAAAGCAGCAGGTTAGCAAGCAACACATTCTTAGACAGGGGAACCTAGTGATGGGGGAAAAAAGGGGTCATCCTGTCTTTCTCAGACATAGTGAGCAAGGTTGCCAATGCAGAGCATACTTAGGCTATCCCCCCTTTTAGGTTACCCCGGAGAGCCTGCTGTCGAACCAAGTCCCGCAGGCTCCCCCTTACCTGCTCCATGCTGCAGGATGTTTGTCCAGCAAAACGATCCAATCTTCTCCCATCTCTGTGGGTAGCGTAGTAGACCTTCAGGCCCTGGGGTCCTATGAAGGTACCCACTGTCCTGGACCTATATAGCACCCTGGCAAACAGGAACTTATGGTTTTTACAAACTCCAAGTCCTGGGCCCAGGGTCCAGCCCTCCAAAGAGGAGCATTATAGGCAAAACCCCACGGTTTGGGGCCCGGGTACTGTCCACTTTGGCACTGAGGCTCCTTGGACAGATCCGGTTAGCCCGCCCTTAATCCCAAGGATGTGGAGCAAAGCTATTCCGTGACCAACACCTAAGACACTGGCGAAAAAACTGAGGGACTCCCTCTAGGGGAGGGGGTTATATAGGGAGGGGACTTCCTGTTTGAGATTGCCAGTGTCCACACCTGAAGGTACTCCATATAACCCATATAGTAATGAATATGCCGCTCTGTGTCCCGTGATGTACGAGAAAGAAAAAACTGCTTTTTTTTGCATTGATACATGTCCCCTGGGGCAGGACCCAGGTCCCCAAACACTTTATGACAATACCGGGCATATTAGCCTTTTTAGGTTTTTCATGTTAGTGTCCCATAGACTTTAACGGTGTTTGCACAAATTTTTTGCCTGTTCGAAATTCTGGTACGAATCAAAGCGGGGGGGTTCGGCTCATCCTTAGTGGTGAGCAATCCCAAAACCATCTCAGAGGACCCGCTCAATGTGACAAATGATCTGTGTAACTAGTACAGCGACCCCTGCGGCCGTTGCTCCTCGTGGTTGAACTCTAAAAGGGGTGGCAATGCATTTCAAAGGTGTTTTTTTCTCAAACCCAGGTGTTCCATTAATCCCTGTGCAGGCAGTCAAACTGAAGTCAACACCATAGTGTATGGTCACCTTCAAGCTTACTACACACATTACAATATGATTATATAATCTCCTTTGGATTTATCAACAAGTATGTAGTAGAAATCCCAGGGAATGCACTGCTCAGGCTGCACTGGTTTTCTAAGTAACTGCAGAACAAAGAGGTCCTCCAGACCAATCGTATAAAGAGCTCTTCCAAAATGTGGACTACAGTTGAGGCTTCTTCAACCCTAGATTATGATCTTGTGCACAAATTTTGTGTCTATCCTCACTGACAGGAATGGTACTTGCCATCATGTACTGTACCATCTATAAATCTTTTAATAAAGATGTAGTGACACAGAAACAACTTTAGAGTGGAAGAAAGAACAGCAGGAGACAAACTGGGCCGCCATCCCAGCCTGGATTCTCCGCTCTGCCAGGCAGTAACCTGCAGCAAACTGTGATTAGATGTTCAACGTTCCAAAGACGAGCATTGGCCAACCGCCATACTGCTTAAAAATTACTGGGCCAAGTGTGCGCGCGCTCGGCAGGCGTTGGGACTTTTCCTCCTGTGCACATACAGGACTGGCTTTTACACCAAATATAAAAACACAGACAAAACAAAGAAAATAGACAAAGATCTGTGCACTTCAACCCATAGCCCAGGGCGCCACTATTTACAACAGAAGTGACTCTTCTGTTATATAAACCCGGCCTGTCTGCATTTTTCCATGCAAGTTCATCACCAAATTTAAACACTTGTTTTTTTTTCTTCTGGTACATCTCAGCACTACTGATCCCCTACAGCACATACATGCGACCCGCCAGGACTCGTCATGTGGCCCTGGCCCCAGGTTTTTCAACCGGAACGCCATTCTGCCACCTCCAGATCTCACCTTCTGCTTCCCACTTCTACGGGGGACCTTTGGTGTTTAAAAAGGACAACTTTGCTCTCAGCTGCTCCTGGATTTAGCAGATACCAGTACACACTCATGGCAGATCTCCAGAAACAGAGAGAGAGCGCGAGCGAACGAGCGAGAGCGATCTTCATGCAAGACAAGGCAAAGCCGCCTACTATAACCGCCTACAGAGAGTTACTAGAGACGGACCAGGTAGGAAAGAGATGCGAGAAAGGTTTTGTGGTGGGGGGTGTTGGGGTTGCACACTGTGCATAGAGCACTCCTAAACCATATATTAGGTTCACAGCACACCCCTGGGCTCTGCAATTTGTGCATAGGGCCCCCTGCACCCTGTACACAGCACACCCCTGGGCTCTGCACTTTGTGCATAGGGCCCGCTGCACCCCGTACACAGCAGACCCCACGAACGCTGCACCCCGTACACAGCAGACCCCACGAACGCTGCACCCCGTACACAGCAGACCCCACGAACGCTGCACCCCGTACACAGCAGACCCCACGAACGCTGCACCCCGTACACAGCAGACCCCACGAAGGCTGCACCCCGTACACAGCAGACCCCACGAAGGCTGCACCCCGTACACAGCAGACCCCACGAAGGCTGCACCCCGTACACAGCAGACCCCACGAACGCTGCACCCCGTACACAGCAGACCCCACGAAGGCTGCACCCCGTACACAGCAGACCCCACGAAGGCTGCACCCCGTACACAGCAGACCCCACGAAGGCTGCACCCCGTACACAGCAGACCCCACGAAGGCTGCACCCCGTACACAGCAGACCCCACGAACAACCAGCCCTTTAAGGGCAACCATAGTGCTGATGTGGCTCACAATGAAATTGAAGACTGGAAGTGGCTGCATAAAGGCTGTAGAGCAGGGGCATCAAACTCATACATTCAAGCATTTGCTGCATGCAAATCTCAGAGTGGTTTTCCTTTTTGTACTTTGTAAAAAAGGTTAGTTGTAAGATTTACCAGTCATTAGGATTCTAGGCACGAGAGACGATTCTACATATTTGTCCAACACACAAATGAATGCCTTACTATTTTGTGTTTGGTGTCTTTTTAATTTGACTGCCAACCTACCTGCATGAGGTGGATCTTTCAATAACCATGAAAGTCTGCAGGAATACATTCCTGACACTTCAGCAATGCATTTCTTTTACCTTCAGTCAGGTGGCTCTGCCTAGGCTGAGATGAGATCAGTACGCTGTGGGTAGGAAGCATTTACTAAGTCCACACACACACACACACCAAGTGATTAAGACTGCACCATAGTAGCAAGTCACAAGGTAAGTGGATGTTGTATCTGACCACAGCCTGTGCAGTGGGTTGCTGACTGGAAGAACCGCCACTGAAAATGTCACAAGAGACTGTCCCATCTCCAGCAAATATATTTCATCCCTCACAGCTACAACTACTCAGTCTGATACATTGTTTACATCATTGTAAATGCATGATCAGCACAATTGGATACTTTGTCCCTCTAGCACAGTTACTATTTTCAGGCAGTGCAGGAATCTCACTCCAATTACTGTTTCAGCTTCCCATTTCTGAAGGGAAGTGTGAAATCACATCTAATAAAAAAAAAACAGCAGCTGCTGCACACCGATCATGAACAAGCTGCAACCTGACTTCACAGTCTCCTGATCTGTGAGCATGAATTACTCCATGATACCTGCAGCTACAGAGGTCAGTGAGGGATTGTTGTAAAGCCTAATTACTCCTTGTTAAGAATATGTAAACATGTTAACCGTGGGTGCAACCATCCATCCATCCACTTTTTGAGAATGAACCCCGATGTCTGGGACACATTCAAATTACTAGAGGAGAGCAAACAGATGAAAGAAAAGGGGAAGTGAAAAAAAGGAACTTCCAAGTTTTTGTTTTTTTTAAACTCTGTTCATGCTTCACTGGATGCAGAAAAGCAAACACAATAGGAGGATTAAAAGTGTCAACTTCTGTCTCAAATAGCGTCGCTGCCCATAGCAACCAATCAGCTTTCATCTTTTATTATACAGTGCACTACAATGTGTTAACATGTGTTGCAGTGGGGGGGGGGGGGGGGGGGGGGGTTTCTTCCAATGTCGAACATTATCCTTATGTGCTGCAGCACGCTGCGATGAGTTACAGCACAATGAAACATGTTGCACCTTGCACATAGACGCAAAAGTAGATATTTTCCAGCACACCAAGTATCAGCACAAAGTGGCATCCAAACTGGTAGTTTTATTGTATGATCACAAGACAAGAAAGGTGCAACGTCGCGCAGGACCCCTTCGTCAGGCATGCGATGGTATTAGTATTGCACATCGATGCAACATGTCAATCTTTTCAGTTTGAAACCAGCGCACAGCATAGGCAGATGCGAACAGTCTATCGCTAGTCTGTTGCGCAGAACCGGTGATGCCGGAAGATCAGGCGATGTTTGAGGCGGCTAAGCGTTCCGAGTAGGGCCAAAACAACTAATCGATTATGACATTAAATCGATTACAATTTTCATAATCGATTAATCGGCCAGTAACATAATGGGGTTAAAAAAACTAAAATTAGCCCTTTATAGTACAAAAAAGCAAATCGCTACTGTAAATATTACTTTCACTGTCCCACAGTAAAAAGATGAACCCCTTACAGTAGCGATTATTTGCTCTTTTTGTACTTATTTTTGTTTTTTTACCCCATTATGTTACTAAACATCTTAGGCCTGGGGTCACACCTCTGTTTTTTGGTGTTTTTTTCAGAAACACACTACAGTTCATTTATATGTTTTCCTATGGGACACATTCACATCCATGATTTTTTTTTTCAGCTGCTGCGTATTTGGAAAGGGTAAGGACTTAACGTAAAATGGTGCTATTTTGTTTTTTTTTGTTCAATATACTTCAACGGAGAAGCTGCAGAAAAGCATGTAATGTGTTTTTGTGGCAATTTGTGTTTTGTAATCTGCCCAACAACAATTTTTTTTTTTTTAAGGCTATTATTTGATCGAAACAATAATCGGCCAACTAAATCGATTATGAAAATAATCTATCGTTGCAGCACTAGTTCAGAGGGAGAACCCTCTTCTTCAGAGCCAAAGTGATGATCACTTTGGCTCTGAAGAAAAGGGTTCTCCCTCGAAACGGGGCTTCGATCCAAGGTAAGCAATTTATAATGAGCTAGTATGCTATGCTAAATTTTGCTAAGATACAAGCGGCGTAAGTCTCTTATGCCATCGTATCTTAGTTGCATATTTACGCTGGCCGCTAGGTGGCGCTTCCGTCGATTTACGCGTTGAATATGCAAATTAGGTAGATACGCCGCTTCACGAACTTAGTTGCCCCTGGCATATCTGTTTACGTAAGGCGTCGGACCGGCGTAAAGTTACCCCTGCTATATGAGGCGCAGGCAATGTTAAGTACGGACGTCGGAACAGCCGTTGAATTTCACGGATATCTGAATGATGCCTGTACCTAGAGGAATCATTCTCTTGCAGCGGCGATCCTGCGCACCGTAAGAACGATCATAGCGGCGGCGTTCTTACAGACGGCGGAAGGGAACATCCCCCCCTCCCGCCGCCACCCGGTGCTTCTCTGGGCTCTCCCGTCACATCGGGGGCCAGGAGAGATGATCGCCGTCCGCCGGATGGGAGACATAGAGATGACTGGTCATCTCTATGACCGTCGGAGGCCCAGGTGTGACGTGATGACATCACGCCCAGGTACCCATAAGTAAACAAACCGCAATTGCGGCTAGTTTGAATGAGATCTGTGATTTTTTTTCACAATCTCATTCTTTCCAGGCTGGAGGAGAGATGTGGGGTCTTATTGACCCCGCATCTCTCCTTAAAGAGGACCTGTCACACACTATTCCTATTACAAGGGATGTTTACATTCCTTGTAATAGGAATAAAAGCGATAAAAAAAAGAAGAAAAAAAAGAAAAAAAGAAGAAAGAAGAAAGAAGTGTAAAAAATAAACAAAGTAAAAAAAATTAAAACGCCCCTGTCCCCGGTAGCTCACGCTCAGAAGCGTACGCACACGCAAGTCCCACCCACGTATGTAAACGTTGTTCAAACCACACATGTGAGGTGTCACCACATGCGTTAGAGCATGTGCAACAATTTTAGCACTAGACCTCCTCTAACTCTAAACTGGTAACCTGTAAAAAAAATTAAAGCGTCGTCTATGGAGATTTTTTAAGTAACGAAGTTTGGCGCCATTCCATAAGTGTGCGCAATTTTAAAGCATGACATGTTAGGTGTCTATTTACTCAGGGTCACATCTTTTATATTTTACCAAAAAAATTGGGCTAACTTTACCGTTTTGTTATTTTTTAATTCATTAAAACCATTTTTTGTTTTACAAAAAAAAAGGCGTTTGAAAAATGATTGCGCAAATACGGTGCAAGATAAAAAGTTGCAATGACCGCCATTTTATTCCCTAGGGTGTCTGCTAAAAAAAACATATATAATGTTTTGGGGTTATAAGTAATTTTCTACCAAAAGAATGATGATTTGTACATGTAGGAGAGAAGTGCCAAAATAGGCCGGTATGGAGGTAGGTTTTAAAGCCCGGTATTGAAGTGGTTAAACACCAAACCTTTTTCTGATAGTTGTTTTCAAGTTAAAATAAATTTTTTTTGTTTGCAAGAAAATTACTTAGAACCTCAAAACACATCTTTTTAGTAGAAACCCTGGAAAATAAATTGGTGGTTGTTGCAATATTTTATGTCACACTGTATTTGTGCAGCGGTCTTTCAGATGCAATTTATTTTTTTAAATGAAAAAAAAAAAAACAGTTAGCCCAATTTGAAATATTAACACCCACCCCCCCTCCCTGTGAGAATCGTGATCTTTATCTTAAGCAAAAAAATTGTGATTCTCATTTTGGCCAGAATCGTGCAGCTCCAAAACTTTGTTTATGGATTTCCTCAGTGTTCACCCCACTTTATTCCCATTTACAGAGGGACGATCCAGCCAGACTTTCACTCCTCCATGAACAATCACAATATCCACTTATCAAAACAGCACAGAACCACGGGGCACAACAGATTTCATCTGCTTGAACTGGCCAGCAACCCTTTCCCTTAAATAGCACATGCCTACTCATGCAAAACGATCGATCGATCGGCTGGCTGCATTCATTTAGCTGTGGTTTCAAATGGCAATAAAGCTGTTAATGCTCCGGATTCTTAACTTTCTGAAAAGTTAAAAGCAGTCATATTGGGGACACGTAAAGGTTTTCACTGATCTCATGATAGATTTTGTATTTTTTTTTTTTTATCAAATATTTTTTTTTTATTTGATCCCAGGATAGATTTACGTGGCATCTCTTCATGAAGCCATTCCCATGGGGGCCATGCTGCACTTTCACAAGGATTTGCTTGTAATAAAAAAAAACAGCGAGTTACACCGAATAGAACTATTCATTTCTATGATCATCTATTTTTTATTTTTATAAGACTTTATGTGCGTTACAAAAGACCTTGTGCCAAGGCCAGATTGGTTGGGACTCGTACAGATCTCATCGGGTAACTACAGACATGGCCAGATTGGTTGGGACTCGTCCAGATCTCATCGGGTAACTACAGACATGGCCAGATTGGTTGGGACTCGTACAGATCTCATCGGGTAACTAGAGACATGGCCAGATTGGTTGGGACTCGTCCAGATCTCATCGGGTAACTACAGACATGGCCAGATTGGTTGGGACTCGTACAGATCTCATCGGGTAACTAGAGACATGGCCAGATTGGTTGGTACTCGTACAGATCTCATCGGGTAACTAGAGACATGGCCAGATTAGTTGGGACTTGTATAGATCTCATCGGGTAACTAGAGACATGGCCAGATTAGTTGGGACTTGTATAGATCTCATCGGGTAACTAGAGACATGGCCAGATTGGTTGGGACTCGTACAGATCTCATCGGGTAACTAGAGACATGGCCAGATTAGTTGGGACTTGTATAGATCTCATCGGGTAACTAGAGACATGGCCAGATTGGTTGGGACTCGTACAGATCTCATCGGGTAACTAGAGACATGGCCAGATTGGTTGGGACTTGTATAGATCTCATCGGGTAACTAGAGACATGGCCAGATTGGTTGGGACTCGTACAGATCTCATCGGGTAACTAGAGACATGGCCAGATTGGTTGGGACTCGTATAGATCTCATCGGGTAACTAGAGACATGACCAGATTGGTTGGGACTCGTACAGATCTCATCGGGTAACTAGAGACATGGCCAGATTGGTTGGGACTCGTACAGATCTCATCGGGTAACTAGAGACATGGCCAGATTGGTTGGGACTCGTATAGATCTCATCGGGTAACTAGAGACATGACCAGATTGGTTGGGACTCGTACAGATCTCATCGGGTAACTAGAGACATGGCCAGATTGGTTGGGACTCGTACAGATCTCATCGGGTAACTAGAGACATGGCCAGATTGGTTGGTACTCGTACAGATCTCATCGGGTAACTAGAGACATGGCTAGATTGGTTGGGACTCGTACAGATCTCATCGGGTAACTAGAGACATGGCCAGATTAGTTGGGACTTGTATAGATCTCATCGGGTAACTAGAGACATGGCCAGATTGGTTGGGACTTGTATAGATCTCATCGGGTAACTAGAGACATGGCCAGATTGGTTGGGACTCGTACAGATCTCATCGGGTAACTAGAGACATGGCCAGATTGGTTGGGACTTGTATAGATCTCATTTTCCTGACGGAACACAACACACAGGACCACATATAGGGAGGGGACAACCTGGTGGATCTCTGGAACGGTGTGTGGCCTTGGTGTCTAGTTGGTCACAAGTTGGTTAAAAATCAAGCATCAGATAGATGGACATCAAACAGAAAACATGCCTCCCTTCCATGGATCACAGAGCTCAGAGATGTGCGGCGTGTTCTGTGTTTACAAATCATCTTGTGGAGATGTGATGACAATGACTCTCATCTACCCCATCATTACAGATCACCGTCTGATACACACAAGACCATGAAATCTGCTGTCCATCATCACTGTCCCCCCCAAGAATGTCCAAGAATGGCGACACCCCAAGAAGGTCACTGTAAACCCCCCCCGTGTCAGTGGTGCCCCCCCCACAGTGATGTCAGTGCAGCATGCTCCAGGTTTTTCAGTGTATGGCAAAAACCCCAGGGATGTCAGTGCAGTAACCCCCATGTCGGTGCAGCCCTCCCCCAGGGATGTCAGTGCAGTGACCCCCATGTCGGTGCAGCCCTCCCCCAGGGATGTCAGTGCAGTAACTCCCATGTCAGTGCAGCACCCCCCCCCCCCAGGGATGTCAGTGCAGTAACCCCCATGTCGGTGCAGCCCCCCCCCAGGGATGTCAGTGCAGTAACTCCCATGTCAGTGTAGCACCCCCCCCCAGGGATGTCAGTGCAGTAACCCCCCATGTCAGTGTAGCAGATCCCTCCAGGGATGTCAGTGCAGTAACCCCCATGTCAGTGTAGCAGCTCCCCCCAGGGATGTCAGTGCAGTAACCCCCATGTCAGTGTAGCAGCTCCCCCCAGGGATGTCAGTGCATCACACACACCCCTCTCCCATATCAGCTCCCCCAGGGATGTCAGTGCAGTAACCCCCATGTCGGTGCAGCACCCCTCCCCCAGGGATGTCAGTGCAGTAACCCCCATGTCGGTGCAGCACCCCTCCCCCAGGGATGTCAGTGCAGTAACCCCCATGTCGGTGCAGCACCCCTCCCCCAGGGATGTCAGTGCAGTAACCCCCATGTCGGTGCAGCACCCCTCCCCCAGGGATGTCAGTGCAGCACACACACCCCTCTCCCATATCAGCTCCCCCCTACCTATGGAGTCGTCATCGTCCCGGTCGGAGCTGAGGTATCCGTTGCTGTTCCTCTCCGGTGAGCTGTGTCCGGGGGATTCCCGGTAAAGTCCCCCTAATCCTCTCCGGCGGGGGTGTCCCGGGGGTGTCCCGTCTTCCAGGCCGGTGATGAGGTTGCTGAGGACGAATCTCTCGGTGTCGGGGTGGAGGAAGTCCCGGTCCGGGATGGGGGTCTCTCGGACGGTCACCCTCTTAGGAGGGGGTGGTGGGGGCACCTTGGACCTCTGGCGGGGGACGGGTTTGGCTCCGGCCCGGCTCAGGGCGCTCTCCAGGTAAAACACTTTGAACTTCTCCTCGGCCAGAACTTGTTGCAGCTTCTTCAGCTTCTCCCGGCACCGCTCCAGCTCCAGCCGCATATCATCCACCGAGCTCAGCTCCATCACCGGAGCCTCTTCCCCCGGGAACTCCGCCCGCCAATGTGCCGCGAACTCCTCCGGGTCCCACATGTCTGTCTACCGGAATCACTTCCCTTCTCTGCCCGATCACAGAGCACCGAGCGCGGCGACCACCATCCTGACACAGCCGCACAAACTTTCCTCCGGAGGGGGCGGGGTGAGCGGGATAACGTCACTGGCACCTCCGCCTCTCCGGAGACAGGGGGCGGGGCCGGACAGGAGGACCCTCCACACTTGTCAGAGGCCAGGTGCTGAGCGGGGAGGGGCGGGGCGTCAGGTGTTCATCCCCAGTGTGCCCCGCCCACAGGACAGTCAGTATCAGTACTCACTACCCAGGACTAGACACACCCACCTGACTGATCAGTCTGTACTACTGGCATGTCACAATCTACAGCAAGCGTGCAATTGTATCTTTTTTCTTAGTACCATTATATATGTTATTATTATTTACATTTATTTTTTTAAGTTTTATATTTATGTGCAGGGGCGGGGCTTGTTGGTTAAGGTTATCATGTGTGTGAAACCTGGAGATGTGGTATGGAACTCAACTATGCACAAAAGAATGGGTGAACATCATTATGGACTATATTAACCACTTAAGACCCGGACCAAAATGTAGGTAAAGGACCTTGCCCCTTTTTGCGATTCGGCACTGCTTCGTTTTAACTGACAATTGCGCGGTCGTGCGACGTGGCTCCCAAACAAAATTGGCGTCCTTTTTTTCCCACAAATAGAGCTTTCTTTTGGTGGTATTTGATCACCTCTGCGGTTTTTATTTTTTGCGCTATTAACAAAAATAGAGCGACAATTTAAAAAAAAATGCAATATTTTTTACTTTTTGCTATAATAAAATATCCCCCAAAAATATATAAAAAAAACATTTTTTTTTCCTCAGTTTAGGCCGATACGTATTCTTCTACGTATTTTTGGTAAAAAAAATCACAATAAGCGTTTATCGGTCGGTTTTCGCAAAATTTATAGCGTTTACAAAATAAGGGATAGTTTTATTGCATTTTTATACATTTTTTTTTTTTTTACTACTAATAGCGGCGATCAGCGATTTTTTTCGTGACTGCGACAATATGGCGGACAATTTTGACACATTTTTGGGACAATTGTCATTTTCACAGCAAAAAATGCATTTAAATTGCATTGTTTACTGTGGAAATGACAGCTGCAGTTTGGGAGTTAACCACAGGTGGCGCTGTAGGGGATGTGAGACCTAGTGTGTTTGTTTACAACTGTAGGGGGGTGTGGCTGTAGGTGTGACGTCATCGATCGCGTCCCCCTATTACAGGGATGACGCGATCGATGCTGCGGCCACAGAGAAGCACGGCCCGTTCTTCCGCTCCAGGGACGGATCGCCGCACTCCAGCGGCGATCGGGTCCGCGAATCCCGCGGTCCCGGTCCCGGAGCTTCGGACCGGGTCGCGGGCGCGCGCCCGCGACCCACGGCTGGGTACTAAAATCAACGTATATATACGTTGATGTGCCCAGCCGTGCCATTCTGCCGACGTAAATGTGCAGTAGGCGGTCCTTAAGTGGTTAAAGCGGTTGTATAGTCCACTTGGTCATTTTTACCTACAGGTAAGCCTATAATAAGGCTTACCTGTAGGTAAAATTAATATCTCCAAAACTGTACAGTTTAGGAGATATTAACCTTGCATGCAGCCACTGATGTCAGCGGCTCATGCGCAGTGAAGGTCCGGTGTATCGTGCCAGAATGGAGGGCTCGAACGGGAGTGACATCATCGTGGCTTCGGCCACTCACAGCACTGGAGCCGCGAACCTGGAAGAAACGCAGAGGGAACATGTCGGCTCCCACAGGGATGACCCGTCGGCCCTGTGGGAGCTTCGTTCTAAGGTAAGTATTTCACAATGAGCTAGTATGGTTGGTAAGGAGGAAGTGGGCGCTGCATCCTTACCAACCATGATGCATCTGCTGTCAGCGGGATTCCCCAGTGACAGCAGAATGTAAACAAAAGAAGTGAAGCGCTGTACCTCATATTTTAGAATGACTGATGTAAGAAAAATTTAATTTAGGGGCACTTTGCTTTGAAAAATGTAATATATTGTATTATATAGATGTGGCGGCTGCATTATTTTATTTTTTTATGCTTTTTCCCCATTTGTTTTGGAATAAAGGTTATACCTAAATAAAAGCTGATTATTGTAAGCACCCCTGCTAGTGTTAAATGGTTTGTCCTATCTCTGTAACTGACTCATTTTGTTGGAGAGTTTGTTTTTATGAAGAACAGTCTTACTGGCAAAGCCTAAAAAATAAAATAAAATGCAGCCGGCAGATCTAAGAAATAGTAAGCTGCAATATAATAAATGTTTGCTTTTGGGTTTCATACCTCTTTAAGAATTCCCCTTATTGGCCAACCTAAAGCCCATCTCCAGGAAAAGGAGACATTTCCTTGGGGCTCACGCCCACTAGTAGTTAAGGGGCGGTAAAACCAAGCAGTTGAGTCACATTTTTACTGCCCAACTAAGCACTACTTTAGCTTCAAAGGTAGCAACCAGGAGTTTACACATGCTGCAGCCGTAATGCTTTGCTTCATAGTTGCAGCAGGAATTATACTCCCTGATACTTTTGCTGGTTGTAGCACCTGCCAAGCACAATACATTCACATGAGTGGGGATTCTCTGCAAGCATTGCACTCAGTCAAGGCACTAGTTCAAGCGGTTAAAGCAGGCATTGAGGAGTTGATACAACTCCTCCTTACCTCCTGTCAAATACTCTCTGAATAGCGATCCACTCACTCTGCAGAGCAGAGCTGTCTTTATGAGAGGGCACACCTGGGCACTGCCCAGGGGCCCCAGCTGCATGGGGGGCCCCTGCCTTTTCCCCAAAGCAGCTGGTCCTTGAGCCCGGGCTGCTCCTCTACATCCCAGATATGCCCCCAGAACTCTGACCCCTCTACAACCTCCTACCTACTTGATTTCTGTTTACCTGCACTGTTTCCATTTTAGGGGCCCCAGAGCATTACTTTGCACAGGGGCCCATGATGCTATTAAGACGGCCCTGCTTCAGAGACCAAAGCAAGTATGAACGAGTGGGAATGCCCCTTCACTACAAAAGTTAAATGCTCCGATAATTCTAGAGGGACACAAAAAAGTAATTCTTCTTACTCAATCATCTGCTCCTTTGGCACCCAGTGCTCTGCTCTTCTCCCCTGTGCTCCAGAAGCTATAAGCTCTGCATTGGACCTGATGACATCAATTAACTTGCTTTTTGCCTTGCCCTGAAGGGCAGACCCACTGCAAGGGGGATTTTTTTCTTTCCCTGGAGTTCAGCTTTAAAAGGAGAAGTATAGTCAAAGCTTGTTTGGCTTTATTTCTTCTATGGATTACAGTCCATTCAGCTTAGACCTGCTGTTGGCTGACATCACCAAGCCCGTCCAGGCTTGAGAAAGATCACGACCATATGTGCAGGATCTGCCCACATGCCAGGACTGGCACCTGGCTCAGCCTGTCAGTGAGCTGCTGAAAGACTGAGCCGGCTGGTTATGCCCCCTCCACAACCCAGCACTCCAGTAAGCGCTGGGTGGGGGCAGAGCAGAGAGTGGGACTGCTCAGGGAGCTCTGAGAACCGAGCAATCAGAGGTGCTTGATCACTTGGTTCTCAATGTTAGAGCCGGCGGGGGTTCAGATGTAGGGATGAGCTGCTTGTTAGTCGAACAGCGAACAATTTGGGGGGTTTGCGGCATGGCTCCCAAACAAAATTGCCGTCCTTTTTTCCCCACAAATAGAGCTTTCTTTTGGTGGTATTTAATCGCCCGTGCGGTTTTTATTTTTTGCGCTATAAACAAAAAAAAGCGACAATTTTGAAAAAAGACACAATATTTTTTGCTTTTTGCTATAATAAATATCCCATTTAAAAAAAAAAAAACATTTTTTATCTCAGTTTAGGCCGATACATATTCTTCTACATATTTTTGGTAAAAAAATGTAAAAAATAAAATCGCAATAACCGTATAGTGACTGGTTTGCGCAAAAGTTATATTGCCTACAAAATAGGGGACATAATTATGATTTTTTTTTAATTTATTTTTTTACTAGGAATGGCGGCGATCTGCGATTTTTTCTCGGGACTGGGACATTATAGCAGACACTTTTGACACATTTTTGGGACCATATACATTTATACAGTGAACAATGCTATAAATATGCATTGATAACTGTATAAATGCAACTGGCAGGGAAGGGGTTAACCACTAGGGGGCGGGGAAGGGGTTAAATGTTTCTCCTAGTTTGTGTTCTAACTGTGGGGGGAGGGGGGTGTGACTGGGGGAGGTGACCGATTGTGTCCCTATGTACAAGGGACACAATCGATCTCCTCTCTCCCTGACAGGGACGTGCAGCTCTGTGTTTACACACAGAGCTGCACGTCCCAGCTCCGTTACACGGCAATCGCGTGTGCCTGGCGGCAATCGCGGCCGCCGGGCACACGCACGGGGGTCCCAGTGATGCGACGGGTGCGCGCGCGCCCCTAGCAGCTTTCTATGACTGCACGTCATATGACGTGCAGTTAGGACAATGAAGTTATCCGCCCGCCGTCATATGACGGTGGACGGATGACAAGTGGTTATAGCAGCGCTTGTTTCCCATGCTTAGAACTGTCCCTGCACAAAGTGTAATTTCTGAAGGATAAAAAGTAATTTAAAATTACTGCTGCCGGAAAAAATGCAGTTTTTAAAACTTTTTTTGCATTGATACATGTCCCCTGGGGCAGGATCCGGGTCCCCAAACTCTTTTTAGGACAATAACTTGCATATTAGCCTTTAAAATTAGCACTTTAGATTTTAAATGTCTCTTTTAAGTTAATAAAGTTGCAACTTGGAATCTTGGATTCATTCATTGGGCATTACACATTTGATTTCACTTTCTGCATGCCAATGATTGAGTAGACATTTACATTCTATTTTTTATTTATTTTTGAATATTTTTTTTTTTTCTTAACTTTTCTTTATTATTTCTCATCATACAAAATGTGTATATTTACTTACAATCAGACATAGAAACAATGCATATTGTGTATAAATAATTGAGTAAATACCAACTTCAAATTCCGTGTACATACTGTAGGTTATCCTATTCCCTCCCCCCTCCCTCCCACCCTCCTCTAGCCCTTCCCCCCGTACTGACCCCGTCCCCACTCCCAGGTGTCAATTCTACTAAGGTTTTACTTTACCGTTTATTTATATAGGTATATTTATCTAGGTTTTTCTTAGTGCCATACCGCTGAGATGGGGGGGCAGCCGGGGGGTCAGCAGGGGGGGGGGGAGTAACTCCAAGCTACCGACGCAGGTTTACTCCCTAAGAAGAAGGGTCAGAGTAAGGTCCATCCTATATTTTAGTGTCTATTTGTTGAGGGGTTACTATTTTACAGTGTCGGGGGAAGCTGCCGGTTATATCGGCATTCTGTCTCGGGGGCTCCTATATCTCTCAGCCATAGTCCCCAGACTCTATCGAACCTTTTATAGTTTCCTTGTTTAATAAAGGCCACTCTCTCGCTCCAAATCAAAGTATTAATAGTTTTGGTCCAATTCCCAACAGAGGGGGGGGGCATGTGCCTGCCATGTCTGTGCAATTAACTTGCGTTAATACTTCTATTTTACAATGGAAATATAGTCCATAAAGATTATCTCTACCTCTCCAAGGGGAATGAACTGATATTTTCCAGCCCAACTGATTACATAACCTATTGGGATCGTCCATACTGTATACACAATCCAGTTATTGTCCAAATCTGTCAAAATCCTGTGTATCTGATGGTGACTGATTAACCCGAATAGGTACATTTAAAGTACAGTAAGAATAAATATAGACTTGCCCCAGTTAGGACAAGGAAATGATGTTGACTTTTATATTGTTTTCTGTAAGCTTGGAGTGACAGGTCCTTTACAGATTTGTTTGCCTACAACGTAGACTTTACCTAGGGCCGTGCCTGCCACAAAGCAAAGTGAGCATTTTGCCTTAAAGCAAAGCTCCACCCTAAAGTGGAACTCCCGCTGATCGGAACCCTCCCCCCTCCGGTGTCACATTTTACACCTTTCAGGGGGAGGGGGGTGCAGATACCTGTCTAAAGACAGGTATTTGCACCCACTTCCGGCCACACAGTCTGCGGGTAGATTGCGGGCAGGACGTCCCCTCCCGTCCCCCCCGTTGTGTTCTGGGAACACTCGGCTCCCAGAACACAGTGGGAGCCAGTCAGTACGGCGCATCGTGACTCGCGCATGCGCTGTAGGGAGCCAGGCAGTGAAGCCTTAGCGCTTCACTTCCTTGTTCCCTCACCGAGGATGGCGGGGGGGGCAGCAGAGTGACGAGCGATCGCTCGTCCTCTGCTGCGGATGGCGCTGGACTCCAGGACAGGTAAGTGTGCTGATATTAAAAGTCAGCAGCTGCAGTATTTGTAGCTGCTGGCTTTTAATATATTTTTAAAAGGTTCAGTCTTTCCCCTACACACGGACAGTTTTCCCATAGGAAAACTGCCAAAAAACATCGGGCAAAAGTCCCCCGGTTTTCCCAGCAGGTAAAAAGACAACTGGCTCTCTTTTTTTGCCTGGCGGTTTTTGGGCAATTTTCCTGTCGGAAAAACTGCGAGGAGCATACACACAGCTGGGATTCCGTGCAAAAAGCTCTCCTCACAGTTTTCCCGTCGGGAAAACTGATCTTGTGTACGAGGCATCAGATTTAGAAGTCTACACTAAGATAGAAGTCCGATTTTTGGCATCCCTTGCAACAAAAATGTAATTGTTGGTAAAATACTCCCAATAGGAAATAAATAATGTATAAAGATATGCAGGCCCAGCAAATTTCCTCATTCTGATTGCGCAGCAGCTGGTTGATAATTATGAAACCACTCCCATTAGACTCACTCTACACATGGGCAAAGAGGAACAAACAGTGATTTCTTCAGAATAATAAAAGGTAGGAATCTGCAACAAAGTTTGATAAAATCTTTGTAAAGTACATACAGTAGATCACCCAGAGGGGAATGTTTTTTTCTCAACAAAAGTGGAATTATTCTTTAAGATAGACACCTCTGCCACGCAGCACAACTAGGCAGGTGACACCCACATACCTCCCAACTTTTTGAGATGGGAATGAGGGACACCTTGTTGAGATGGGGGGTTCCACAGATCTGAGTTGTTGAGCGGAGGAGGGGAATTCCTTGGATCTGAGTTGTTGAGCAGGGGGGGTCCGCGGATTGGAGTTGTTGAGCAGGGGGGGGGGGGGGGGTTCAGTTGTTGAGCGGGGGGGTTTTACAGATGAAATTGGTTGAGCGTGGGGGGTTTCGCATATCAAAGTTGTTGAGCGGGAGGGGGGTCTACGGATTGGAGTTGTTGAGCGGTTGGGCCGCGGATTGGAGTTGTTGAGCGGGGGGACCGCAGATTGGAGCTATTGAGCGGGGGGGACCACGGATTGGAGTTGTTGAGTGGGGGGGTTTCACAGATCAATTGGTTGAGCAGGGGAGGGGGTTTCGCGGATCGGATTTGTTGAGCGGGGGGTTTCACAGATCAAAGTTGTTGAGCAACGGGGGTTCCTCCTGTGGGATCTGAGTTTTTGAGCAGGGGGGGGTTGGCAGATCAAAGTTGTTGAGCAGGGGGGGTCGCGGGACCGCTGGATTTACAGCGAATCGCGGTAATCGCGGGGGGGCACGGAATCGCAGGACTCCAGCCCTGATCGCAGGACCGCATGATTTACGGAGAATCGCGGGACATTCCCGTGAAATCCGGGACGGTTGGGAGGTATGCACCCATATTTCCTGTTTCAGCCTTTGCAGTTTCACGTTTCGCCTCCTCCGTCATTTTTCTGGTTGAGTATTGTACTAGAGATTTCTGAATCATTAGGAACTGATAAGCAGACCTACAAATCTCTTGGCTGCTTATGCATTTTAGATAAGTAGATGTTTGCCTTTACTTCCATTTTACCAGACCACTAAATGTAAGAGCACTCGTTTCATAATGACAAAAAAATACTAATAGCTGTTACAACTACTTCTAGACAGGAAATCATATATTTGACCTTTATATTGCTATGTATTTTGCGGCATTTATTATTCATCAAAATTTTGTTTGGATAGTTCTCTTTTATGTGATTGCTAAACAGGAAGTCCCCTGAGTATGAGGCCTCATGCACACTAAAGCTGATAAACGGACGTTTTTTGGAGTTTGGGCAATTTTTTTGAACAGCCCTTAAATTCCCCTCTATGTTATCCTATGTGTCCATGCACGCATGGATGTTTTTTTAAGTTTATGGGCTGTTCTCTGGATGCCCTAAAATCACATTCAAGAGCAGTTCTTCTGACCACAGAAAATGCTGAACGCTGAAAAACATGAATAAACGCGCTTTTATCAGCTTCCCCAGTTTCAGGGGACAGTCCCCGGATTGAGGACACTGTCCCCGGACCAAGTCTGTCCCCGGTTTTGTCCTTGGATTGGATTTAAACAGGGGCTGGGGCAATTTCCAAGACAGTCAGTGCAGAATTAAAAAAAAAAAAATCTGCTAGCTCCTACTAGCTTAGGGGGGTGTATTTTTCCCATTATCTGTGCTGCTTTCTGATGATCATGTGCTGGTCGGAGTGGTAGGAATATTTCTTCAGTTTCGGGCGCATGCCCATTCAGCTTTGCTCACATGTTCTTCTGCCTTGGCTCAAGTCCCGGCCAGCCTGCCTGCTTATCTCCTTGCCTGCCCTGGCAAAGTGATCTTCCTCCGCACCCCACCCAGTAGTAGTCAGGGCCCTGAGAGTAAGACTTGACAGGCTATGAGGCGGGTGGCAACGGGCAGAGAGTCGCATTAATTCCGCCATTACTAGTAAAAAGAAATATGTCCTCGGTTTTTATTTTAAAAAAATCTGGTCACCTTATCCTAAGTGCCTGCTGCTGTACCTACCTGTATCCCCCTGCCTTGTGTGTTCTCTTTGCCTGTCTCCAACTCCTGGCGACTATGTGTCTTTAGTTGTCTCTGGACAGTCGCACTCTGAACAAATTGTAGCCTTTATTAAAAGGACAGCACTATAAGTTACAGCAAAATAAAATAAAACCTGACTACTGACACGTTTCGCACAGAAACTAGTGCTTAGTCATAGCTTTTTGTTCCTGCTTTGCTAAGTGCATTGCCTGCACCTGAGTTGTCTGCAGCGGAGGATATTCATCTGGGTTCCCACCTGGAGCAGCTACTACCTTTTCCGTATGTGTCTTTAGTGTGCTTCAATGTCATCTACTTTACCCTAAGTACAATCAGTGCACCCCAGTGCCATACAATGTGCTCCTGTATCTCCAGTGCCCTCTTGTGTGCCCCCCTGTCTCTATTGTGCTCCCTTATTTTTCCATTGTGACTCCCTGACACCTGCAACTCCACACTGCATCCAAATGGATCTCTGTCCTTGACAGTTAGACCCCGTACACACTATACAACTTTTGTGATCTGATTTCCTTTAGATTTACCAAAACCATGTAGTGTAATTGCATGTTTGATTGCATACGGATTAAAACTGTTAAGCCTCGTACACACGATCTGATTGTTGGCAGGGGATTGTGTGATGGCACACTGTTGGCCTATAAAGCCTCATACACACAATTAAATTTTCTGCGGACAAAGCGTAGGACTTTTGTCCGAAGGGCGTTGGCCAGGAACTTGTCTTGCATACAAACGGCAAAGAATTGTCGGCCAACAAACATGAAACTAAGTGGTTTTTCAGCTTTTTAGCGCCACCCTTTGGGCAACTTCTGCTAATGTTGTGTTATAGTGGGCATTGGAGTTTTGTCCAACGGACTTGTGTACACACGATTAGAAAATCTGACAACAATTGTCCGATGGAGCATACAAACGGTCAGATTTTCCTGTCATCACACAATTCCGTCGGATAATCTCATCATGTGTATGAGGCTTTACGTTTGACCTCATATTATATGGTTTTGGTGAAGGAACAAATCTACAGAAAATTGTATAGTGTGTATCCAGCTTTACACTCTGGGCTGCTAGATTCCACTGTCAGTACCCTGTGCTGTTTCTCAACCCTGAGGTACTTTACGAAAATAAGAAATTCCTTTGACCGTCCTTCTCTCATTGGTTTACAGATGCCAGTTTGTCACAATAGGTAAACATTTTTGCCTCCTATACCATTTTCAATTTCAGGGCTCATTCACATGGCTGTTCCTTTTACTACCCAGAGAAATGTATTTCGATTCTGGGTATGGCCAGGTGCTTTTCGATCAGCTGCGACCTCTAAAGCCCATGCAAAACAATGGCATGCTGAGAAGCTCCACACCTATCCTCATATAATCTCACATGGAGTGAATACCGGCAGTTAGGGACAGAGAAATGATGACCATGGTCTGCTTACAAAGCCAATCACCTGTCTCTAGATGAATGTTGTCTCTCCTTTATCAATTAAATGCAAATAACCATGGACAGTGTAAGAATGATTTATACAAGCTTCCTGTTGGCAGCTAATCGGCAGCAAATGCCAAAGAAATAAGCTGAGCCATAAATATCTCCAGTTCCCTTAATCCCCTGCAATAAACTGTATGAAGATAATTTGGCGAATGCCTATTATAATTATATGCGTAACTTCTGTTTCTTGCCTTTTTAAAACACATTTGCCATGAAAATGAATGCTGTATCTCTCCTTGATCTCCTCTGGGGTACCTGCAGTAACCCCGCACAATTTTTTTTATTGGAATATGATTAAAAGAGAAGTATGGGGTTTAAAAAAAACAATCCGATGCTGCATCTGTTCCCCACTACCTCTGCAGTGAGAAATGAGCGATCAATTTTCTTGTGAAAAAAAAAAAAAAGAAATGAGCGATCAAACACTGTTGATCACTCAGTTCTCCCCTCCGCACTGAGCAGAGAGCCATGACTGTCAGTCACTGGCTCTCTGCTCTGCCCGTGCTCATTGTAGTGCTGGACTGGGGGAGAGAGGAAGCTGCTGCCTCAGTTTCCCAGCGGCGAAGGAGCCAGTTACCAGTTCACAGGAGTTACCAAGTTACCAGTCCTGGTCACAGGAGTGCAGAACGAACTGCACTCCTGTGATCCATGGGAGAAGCATGACCAATAAACGCTTTGGCTATACTTCTCTTTAAAAAGAGAAGTATGGGTTTAATTTTTTTATATATTTTTTTTAAATATACTCACCTCGGTGGATCCATTGCCTCTGCACTGAGAACGTTCTGAGGCCGCGTACACACGACCGGTTTTCTCGGCAGAATTCAGCAAGAAACTCGATAGGAGGCGTATTCTGCCGAGAAAACCAGTTGTGTGTACACTTTTCGCTGAGAAAACTGTCGAGGAACTCGTCGAGCCAAAAAGAGAGCATGTTCTCTATTTCCTCGACGGGCAATGGGAAAATTTGGCTCGACAAGTTTTTTGACAGCTTCACAAGAAACTCGACGGGGAAAACGATGTGTTTTCGCCCGTCGAGTTTCTCGGTCGTGTGTACGCGGCCTGATAGTTCCCCAAGCAAAGAGCTGTAGACTGTCAGTCACAGCTCTCTGCTCTTTTCCCTCCTCGCTCATTGGAGCGCTGAGTTGTGGAAGGGGCGGGGGCAGCCGGCTGTGTCAGTCCAAGCACCTGGTGGATCCAGACTCTGTGGTCTGACGCAGTGCCTGGACTGATATCCGTGACTTCAGTCCACTCTCTGTTGAAAACGGGTCACAGGAGGGAAAAACTAATTGCAATCCTGTGATCCATAGGAGAAATACAGCTAAACAAGCTTTGGCTGGACTCCTCCTTAAAGTTAGATGCATACAGTATAATCTCCTCAGTGTGAAGGTATTGGAATTTTCAATTAGCATGCAGTAGGGATCAGGGCCAGTGGCTTATCCAGGGTATGGCACCTATGGCAAGTGCTATAGGTGCCATATGAAGGGGGCCATGACCCAACATTATCCTGTGCTTCCCATGTGCCCCCCCAATTAAATGAAATTGACACTGGGAGCGTTGGTGTCCCAGCCCAGTCCCAGCCCCTTCTATATCAATACAATGAGGCAGGCTAGGCCTTTAATTTAATTGTCGGGAGCCACAGTGCAAAAGATCTGTGATAGTGATAGTGTCCCAGACCGCACGGCAGGACCGGGTGCGGAGGGAGACAGGGTTGCCACCTGTCTTGTTTCATTCTGCGGTGGCTCTCTGCAGCACTGATAGCTTCCCTCTGTCCTCTCCCATCAGCTGCTGCTGGGGAAAAAGGGGGGGGGGGGGTTTGCTATGATTCAGTTTGTGAATGAATGGCAAGCTGTTCAGCACATGGCACTTCCCATTCTATTACTGTCCAGTGCAGCTGAGGCTGCAGAGAAAGGGACTCTGGAATCTCTGTCCTCAGTCCCTTTCTCTGTCTCAAAAGTGAGATATTAGGGGTCTGTTTAAAACCCTGATATGTCAACAAAGCCCCCCTCCCCCCAAACAGGGCTAGACAGTGCCAACTATCAGTGCCATTGTCGCCTATCAGTGCCAGTGTCACCTATCAGTGCCACCTATATCAGTGCAGCTCATCAGCCACCTATCAGTGCCAGTGTCACCTATCAGTGCCACCTATATCAGTGCAGCTCATCAGTGCTAGTTTTACCTATTAGACAGTGCCACCTATCAGTGCAGCTCATTAGTGTCACCTATTAGTGCCAGTGTCATCTATCAGAGCCACCTATAGTGCCGCTCATCAGTGCCTCCTATCAGTGTTAGTGCTGCCTCATCAGTGCCCATAAATGCTGCAAATCAGTGACCATTAGTGCAGCCCATCAAGGCTGCCTATCAGTATCCATCAGTGTTGCCTATCAGTACAGCTCATCAGTGCTGCCTATCAGTATCCATCAGTGCTGCCTATCAGTGCCCATTAGTGCAGCTCATCAGTGGCAATCTACAATTTGATAATTGTAGTTTTGTTAGCTGTTTTTGTTAAGGTTATCTGAAAGATGGGTTTCAAATGTTTTGACAGGGGTACAGTTTCAGTGCTTACCATATGCACAATTTTCACTAGATACGCCTCTGATCAGGGCTGCATTTAGGAGTGGAGGAAATGTTTACTTTTTTTTTTATTATGGTCAGGAGTAAAAAAAAAAAAATACAAACTGTTTAGCACTGTGTTTTAAAAGCTACTAGATCAAGCAGCAATTTATACAACGAATCAAATGACTCATCACAGTGCTTAACCACTTCAGCCCCGGAAGGATTTACCCACTTCCTGACCATGGCATTTTTTACGGGCACTGCATTGCTTTAACTGACAATTGCGTGGTTGTGCAAAGCTGTACCAAATCAAAATTGATGTCCTTTTTTCCCCACAAATAGAGCTTTCTTTTGGTGGTATTTGATCACCTCAGTGGTTTTTATGTCTTGCGCTATAAACAAAATCTTCTACTTTCCACTCTAAAATATTTCCCCAAAAAAATGTAAAAGAACAAATGTATTCATCGGTTTAGGCCGATATGTATTTTGCTACATATTTTTAGTAATTTTGTTTTGCAATAGGCGTAAATTGATTGCTTTGCGCAAAAGTTATTGCGTCTACAAAATAGGGGATCGATTTATGGCATTTTTATTATTTTTAACGAGACTGCGACATTGTGGTGGACAGATCAGTCACCTACCTGACATTTTTGACATTATTACAGTAATCGGTGTTAAAAATATGCACTGTTATTGTACTAATGACACTGACAGAGAAGGGGTTAACATAAGAGGCAATCAAGGGGTTTAATGTGTTCCCTGCAGGTGTTTTCTAACTGTATGGGGGACTTTGTGACAGGGGAAAAATACAGATCCATCTTCCTGCTTAGCAGAAAGACAGGATCTGTGTGATCTCTCCTGTCAGAACGGAGATCTGCCTTGTTTACACATGCCCACAATAGCGAGTTCCCGAGCCAACGTACAGTTACAGGAAGCTTTTAGTCAGACAAAGCCAGTCGGGAATTACATTGGTGTTCCGAGCCCCAAAAAATAAATAAAAGCAAGCAGCCACACATACTGCAGTTGCTGGCTTTTAATAATAGAACACTTAAGCCCCATACACACGATTGGGATTTCCATTGGGAAAATTGCAGTGAGTCGGAAATTGCAACGGGAAAATTGAGAACATGTTCTCAATCTATTTCTGTTGGAATTCCCAAAGGAAAAAGTAAGATGGAGCCTACACCGACCAAAAGCTCCCATCTGACTTTTTCTGACAGCAATCCCGATTGTGTATGTACAGGGCTTTACCTGTCCTAGAGTCCAGCGATGTCAGCACCTGCAACTGATGTCGCCATTGCGGGTGAGGGAACCCGGCAGTGTAGTCTTTCAGCTTCACGCCGGGAACCCTACTACAAATGCGTGAGGCCCGCTCCTCTCTGCTAATGGCCCGGCGGCCTGGGGGAGGAGGGGGGAGCCAGACGGTGACGTCACGGGCTGTGGGAAAGGATACCTGTCAGGAATCCTGTCCCCCCCCCCCCCTCAAAAGGTGCCAAATGTGGAGGAATCAGTAAATGGAGTGAAAGTTCCACTTTTGGGTGGAACTCCACTTTAAACTGCTGCTGCAGTAATTTCCCTTTAGATAGCCATAGTGCTCTTGGGGATTTTTGTAGTGTTTGAAATCTTTATTTGTAAGACGAAGATTGCATGCCTTCTGTATAGTTAAAGAAAAAAGACATTGAGGGACGTGGATGGCTGACTCCAGTAAAGGTAAGTGCCGGGCGGGGGGGGGAGGGGCATTTTACAAGGCACAGCGGCGACGAAGGGCACAGTGACATCAATGGGCACAGTGGCGACAATAGGCACAGTGGGGACAATGGGGACTATTGGCACAGCGGCATGAATGGGCACAGTGGCGACAATTAAAGGGCACAGTGACATCAATGGGCACAGTGGCGACAATAGGCACAGTGGGAACAATAGGCACAGTGGGGACAATTGGCACAGCGGCATGAATGGGCACAGTGGTGATAATTAAAGAGCACAGTGACATCAATGGGCACAGTGGCAACAATTAAAGGGCACAGTGGTGACAATTGGCACAGTGGCAACAATTAACGTTTCTCATTTACGTTACTCCGCCGAAACTTTACGCGTAAGTACTGTATTCACAAAGTACTTGCTCCTAAAGTTGCAACGGCGTAGCATAAATGGGCCGGCGGAATTCTAATTGGGCGGGTAGGGGGCGTGTAGTATTTAAAATAGGCGCGATCCCGCGGCGAACAATGTATTCCAGTGCGCATGCTCCAAATTATGACGGTGTTTTCAACGTGAACGTCAATCCCCATTCACGGACGAGTTACGCAAACGACGTAAAACTTTTCCAATTCGACGCGGTCACGACGTCCATACTTAACATAGGATGCGCCTGCTTTTTGTTGCTTGTTGCTTTTGTTGCTCTGGGGATACACCGTCGTATCTCTTTTGAGAATCTGGCCCAATGTCTGCAAGGATCTATGGCTGGCTTAAAGCACCATAGAATGTCAAGGTTGGGGGGGGGGAGCTGTGTGCTTTAAGCCACCAGTCTCCTGGTCCTCTCTGAATAATTTTTTACCAAACCATATATATTTTCCACAGTAATTTTCAAGGAAATGTATTCACTAATATGACATCCTTTAATTATATGATGATATTTAAGGGATATGATGGTACATCTGCATCATTTACAGTAGGATAATTATATTAATATCCTATAAACTGCAGTTACTCCTACACTCCTGTACTAAATTGTTGGAGTCTATCTGCAGAGCTGACTCATTTTGCTGTGCAACACACTGCTCTTTTTGTTTCTTCAGCACACATACATACAGCATACATTGGTTCATAAGGACATCTCAACAAAGCTGATTCATATAGAAACATTGTTAAACTTCTTTATATAAACCCATAATAATACAGAGTAACGCGGTTAACGAGCGCTTCGCAACACGAGCACTGTATTTTTTTGAAATCCTCGCAAAACAAGCTGGATTCAAGCCAAAGCGGTGTGCAGTACCACGTTTGGTCTGAGGTGGGAGGGCGCGGGAGCCGAACGGCGCCATTTGGAGAAGTTCGCAAATGATCGGAAATACGCCGTTCCCGAGTCTTTCCTGAGATTTCAGAAGTCAGCCGAGCTGTCCTCGGGACTTTTCGTGTGTTCCCGAGGCTCTCTGGCGCCCCCTCCCCTCTGGCTACATGTGGTATTGCAAATAATTTTTGTTTCTATTGACTCCAATGGGGAAATTCGCTTTGATATGCAAATACTTTGGATTACGAGCATTCTCCTGGATGCTGCATCTACCTAGGTAGGTATGATTCTTAAAAAAAAATAAAAAAAATCCTCAACTTCTCTTTTAAGTTAGAATCTGATTGGCTACCATGTAGAGCTGCACCAGATTTTCACTCTCCAGTTTTAGTAAATCAACCTCAGTGTCATTAACTGAAACATAAACAGCTGTGTAGGAGGCTTAAATCTGGGTGAGCAACTGCAAATTTCTGCTACAAAGGTGAGGTTGAACTTGTAGAAGAGAGTTTCATGTCACAGGTCATACACCATGGCAAGATTGATCAACGAAACACAAGGTGCAAGTGTACAAAGTGTGCAAGTGTAAGAATTGATGCTAGATTGAAGCCAAAGGGTAGTCACACCAAATATTGATTTGATGTTTGACTGTTCTATTGTTTGCTCATTATTAAAAAATAAACAATTAAAGAGGAAGTAGACCCTCCAAAAAAAACCTGCAAGACAAAAGCATAATGAGCTAGTATGCATAGCATATTAGCACATTATGTATTACTTACCTCCAAACGAAGCCCCCCTCAAAATTTTAAGTCCTGAGCTACTAGCCAGACCTCAAGTTGTGCATTCAGAGATGGTATTCTGCATAACGTGGCTGTAACGAGTGGTTATTTGAGTTACTGTTGCCTTTCTATCATCTCAAACCACTCTGACTATTCTCCTCTGACATCAACAAGGCATTTTCATCCAGACGACTGCCACTCACTGGATATTTTCTCTTTAAACCCTAGAGATCCCAGTAGATCAGCAATTTATGAAATACTCAGACCAGCTTGTCTGGCACCAACAACCAGGCCACATTTAAAGTCACCTAAATCCCCTTTCTTCCCCATTCTGATGCTCAGTTTGAACTAGATGCAAGTCATCTAGATGCCAAAATTAATTAAGTTGCTGCCATGTGATTGACTGATTAGCAATTTGTATTACCAAGCAATTGACAAGACGCTTGATATGGGGCACTGGTGCATGCTTGCTCTAAAGCTATGCTCTATGCATTCATAAGACACACAGAGCCGTGACTTAGTCCCACCCCACTCTTTCCTCATTGGCTCACTGGCTGTTATTGCCAGTAGTGGGAGCCAATGGCTCCTGCTGCTGTGTTTTAGCCAATAAGGAGAAAGGCCTGGGACAGCCAAGGCTCCTGTGCACAATCGCTGGATTGAGAGGGGGCTCAGATGAGTATAAGGAAGGGGCTGCCTTTACAACCACTTTATTTATATACTCACCAAAAACATCATTAAGTGCCATGCTTGTGCTCCTTCCCTCCCCTAATACCTTGTGTCATTATTCAAAAACATTTCAGTATGTTTGCAGACCATGTTCAATGTGCACATCACTTCTGTTTGTGTATGCATGTTCCTTTTTCTTTTCTTAATAAAAACAGATTATACAAAAAAACAAAACATTTCAGTAATATAGTAATATATAGCCTTTTGAAATTGTATTAAATCATAATTGTCACCATCTAGCAATCTTACTAGTGTTGAAAATTATATTTTAATACACCTGCAGGGGTTTGTTTGCTCCATGTACTGTAATCTATAATATCCTTAATGATTTTCCATCTGGTCATGCACTCCAGCCTGCCGGCAGCCGGTGATTCACCCCTTGCACTGCACCACACAGAACAAACTGGAAAATATTTCAATGATGGAATTTGTTAAGTGATGAAAGATTGTTCTGTTTTGTCAGTGAACAAGAAAGATCAGTTTGTAACATTTCTTCCCTGCATCTCATTTTTTTCCAATCCTTTACCCTGTCATTTAGCAGAAGGCTTCATTTAGGCTGGGTTCCCATATCTTCACATGTGGCTCACATCAGGGGTCCGGTGCATCCACGTTTATCATTCAGGTCCGTTTAAGCCCACATTTTTGGCTGAATTTGGACTTGGAACTGAACAAAAGACGCAACGGAGAATGAAGTTACTGAATGACAGGAAGAATCAATGAGCTACCTGGAGCACTCACCAGTGCCCTGGCAGTTCACAGAGAACTACAAAGCCACATAGGCTGTCCGGACTTGTAGTTCATTAATTCACAGGTCTCTGTCATTAATTGATGTGGCCGTGTGTGCGGAGCCCTGAACGGCCGCATCATTTCAAATTTCGTCAGCGGATATGGGGAGAAGATCCCCAGCTTGCTGTCACAATGAGGGGAGGTATTGGTCAGAGGCTGGAGGAGTAGGAATATGTTACATGCAACACCATAAAAATGGGTAAACTTATGCTTTTAAGTTGGCTATAGACTGATCAAAAATCAGCCAGCTCAGCAAGGATCCACTGAATTTCAATCAGTGTGTGACTGTCCCTGTTCGACAGAAGTTGATCTTCCAGGAACATGTTGGAAAGCTTTGGTTCAGCATGAGCTGCAGCCGTTGTTCAGTGTATTCTGACAGCGGTGGGTCCTACTGTCATGATACAATATCCCAGCGATGGGAAGGCGGGTGTTGGAAATTCGCTCTAGAACTCAATAACCTGGGCGTATCTATCCATACACCCATGCAAAGGGCCATCTTCACCCTTGGGGAATGCATAGGTGTTCCATGTGGACCAATGCAGGCAGTCTGTTCAAATCAATGACAGACGTGTGGCTGCAGGAACCTGCATGCAATCCCTGAGAAGATCCCAGAGTGCACATCCCCGTGGGTCTGTTGCATGGATCAGAACATAGTCTGTCTGTGTCCTGATGACCCTTTCCTCCACACAGATATGACAGCCCAATCTCTCTCTTCGATACTGTGGTGAACAGTAACGCATTTCTCCCAACTGTCCCTGATTTCGAGGGACTGTCCCTCTTTTCTCCTCATTTGTTCCTCATTTTCATCTGATCTATATAGTTGTATATAGAATGCACTACTTATCTTTAAAAAAAAAGTATTTTGCAGTGCTAAACATTTTCACCCAATTTATAAATTGCTGCATTTGTAAATTCCAAAAACCAATATAAAGGAATAGTAGTAGTAAAAATGCAGTTGTGGGTTTAATCCAGGGGTGCCCAACCAGTGGCCTCGGGACCACATGTGGCCTGCCTGGCCCTCTGATGTGGCCCACAACCTCCTGCTCTGGGATGGCTGGTTGGCAAGCCCAGATTCATCATCCCTGAGCATCAGTGTTGTGAATGAAGTCGGCAGTAGAGAAAGCAATTGGCTGCGGAACAGAGCCGCATAAGCCGATGCTTCCTGTATAGCACCGGCTCCTGTCATAGGTGGAGGGAGTTGCCTCATGTCTCATGTGTCTCAGCTGCCCGGGACTCCCCTCCTCATTGGCTGAGACAGCAGTGCTGCGCCATTGGCTCCCACTTCTGTCAATCAGTCAGTCAGCCAATGAAGAGAGAAAGGGGACAGGGCCAGGCTGCGGCTCTGAGTCTGAATGGAGACAGGGAGCTGTGGCTCGGCTTGGGAGCCCCCGTAGCAAGTTGCTTGTTGTGGGGGCACTCAACCGAAGGGAAGGGCCAGGACCGCTGAAGAGGGACCGGAGAAGCTGGACTGCTTGTGCAAATTCACTACACATGGGCAGGTAAGTATAACAAGACTTTAGTATCATTTTAAGTCAAGTTCACTTTCACTTTAAATTGATTGTAAGACCTCACCTTGTAAATTAACCCATTCAGTTTAAGATAAAAAAAAAGTGATCACTTTCCCTCTGTTCTCAGGTACATAAAAATTAGGGAAGGAAAAACAGCAGGACACTGACTGACCTTCCTAGTGAAAGACTTTGTGTGGGGGAGGGGGGCATGTCAGCACAACTAATCATTGGAGGAGAGTAGGCTGAAACTAATGTTTTTACATCCTTTTTTACAGTAAACTTATTTTTTTCCACATAAGGGCCAAAAACGTTCCTATGTGGTATTATTTTGTCTTGACATATTCCCTTCAATGAGACATTTAGGCCCCCCTCGTTGTGTGGTTCCCTTGTGGTAGCGGCCGTAATTTGTTTCGCTTTGTGAGCTGTGAGGTGTATAAAGCGAGATTTCCTGTCTCCAGCTGTCCCCATCTGCTTTTTGAGCGGGTGGGGACGCCTATACCTCGGCACCATGCACGTGCGCTGGCCGCTTGGCATCTGTGATTTCGCAATGTCATTTTGTCTGGACGCATGATGTCATCTGGATGCCTCCCGAGGATGCTGGGCTCATGCGTTAGCCATCCACTCATGGTGTGGGGGGCGGATCCCGTGGGGTCTCCTGGGACTAAATATTGGAGGGCTGACGTGGTGTGGACTCTAGTCTTTGCATCACAGAGGAAACATAAGGCCTGTTGTCCTGGCCTTATCTAGTGGTGAGTATGAGATCCTACATCACGGCTCCCATGCAGAGGCGGCTCTAGGTTTTTTGAGGCCTTAGGCAAAGCTTGACATGAGGCCCCACTCTCGCCCATGATGGGAAAAATAATTCAACGACAAGATTCTCTTCCCCACAACCCTGGCCGGTGGTTGTGGGGGTCTGCGGGCAGGGGGGTTATCAGAATCTGGAAGCCCCCATAGAAACTGCTCCCTTGTGACGTCATTGACTGAGGGCATGCTGGGTCATTGACGTCACAAGGGGTGGTGTCACCGATATCCACTGGTTGTTAGGGACACTGGCGGCCCCGTTCCTGAGTCAGGGCTCTTAACGCTGCCTGAGCACAGCAGCGTTAAGGTCCCATGTCCCTCAAAACTGGGGTAAAGCATTGGGTAAGTTAGGCCACCGCGAGGCCCCTGTAAGTGCGAGGCCTTAGGCGACCGCCTAATTTGCCTAATTAAAGAGCCGCCTCTGCTCCCATGCTCTGTGTCCATTTTATTAACATCATATTATATACCTATCTACTGTATATTTTTCCATTTATACACGCATCAACCCCTGAAGAGCGAGCTGGGTCTCACGAAACGCGTTGAGTACATTAGATGCCCATGTATCACATGCATATTATGTATATGTACTTACTGTCCATTCACATGTATGTTGTTTTATAACTGCCCATTGTTGAGGATATCAATGTATGCATGACTTTTACCTGAATAAATGCATGGGTACACTAGATGCCCATTTATCACATGTTTATTACTCGTATATGTACCTACTGTCCATTCACATGTATGATGTTCTATAAGTGGCCATTGGTTATGATATCATTGTATGCATGACTTTTACCTGAATAAACACATATACTTTATACTTCAGTTACTGGTACTATGCTTATTGGCCAAATGGAGCCCACCTCATCTAAAGTCCCATAAGGGCAAATCCTTTGCTTCATATTACAGGGATGGAGGTGGGTCACCAGTGACACCAGATCCCTTTTTCTTTTTCAATGAGGTATGGGGGCTCTTTTAGATGTTTCACTAAGCCCTATATTGAAAATAATGGGGCACAGATCTAGGGAGGAGTTATGGTGGCGGTTGCAACAAATGTTTCTGAGCGTGTATAGAGCTGTTAAAGACGAAGTAAACCCTAATGGGCTTTACTTCCTTACTTTATCCCTGCAAAGTAAAACCATAATGTGCTAGTGTGCATCGCATACTAGCACATTATGTGACACTTCCCTACAAACTAAACCTGCACTGTCCCTGCTGCAGGCCGCATCCATGTTCGCCCCCCCCTTCCTTCCGGAGGCGTGGGCTCTGGCTCTGTTACTGGCCGGAGCCGTGTGACGTCATTCCTGCGCGTGCATGCGGGAGCCGCCAGTCACGGCACTTGCTACGAGGGGCCGTTTCCTTGCAGCGCATGCGCAGATGACACAATTGGCACAGCACAAAGTACATTTCTCCTAAGCGGCACACGTTTAGGAGAATTTTTTTTAACAGAAAAAGAAACAAGGGACCATATTTAGAAAGCTATTTACGCAGCGTATCTATAGATACGCTGCGTAAATACTAAGAATAGCCGCCGTATCTTTTTTTGCCATTCTGAAAAGAAGATACGCCGGCTTTCTTCTAAGATACGAGCGGCGTAATTCGCTTACACCTTCGTATCTTAGTTGCATTATTATGCTGGCTGCTAGGTGGCGTTTACGTCGATTTCTCATTTGTCTATGCAAATGAGAAAGATACGGCGATTCACGAGCGGACTTGCGACGGCGCAACGTTTTTTACGTAGTTTACGTAAGCGTTAGACGGCGTAAGGTTACCCCTGCTATAGCAGGCGCAGCCAATGTTAAGTATGGACGTCGGGACCGTGTCAAATTTGCCGTCGGCTACGTCGTTTGCGTAACTCGTTCGGGAATGGGGCTCGACGTTCACGTCGTTTACATTGATAAAAATCGACGTGATTTCGCGCATTTGCACTGGGAACGTCCACGGATGCGCCATCCAAAGAAAACGTGAATGACGTGGGGTCATGATTCATTTACATGAATCACGCTCCCACTCCATTCATTTGAATTGCGTGGCCTTACGCCGTGCAGTTTACACTACGCCAGTAGTATGCTTTCTGAATAAGGCACTTGCCCATAATATTTGCGGCAGCATTGTGTAAACACCATACGCTACGCCGCCGGACAGATACGCAAAAGGTATCTGAATCGGGCCCAGAAAGTTTAGGAGAAATTTACTGTACCTATAGGAAAGCTTACCTATAGGTACAACTTGCAAATGGAGGTTTACAACCACTTTAACTTCCTGCATACCTGCACATCCTTAATAGCCAGTGAGGCTGTCAATCATAACGATGGGTAAATAGAAATGTGAGTTTCTTTTTTCCCATAGTGATCATATTTTAGATTTTTAAAAGTATAAATCCTGCCAAAAGCAAATAGCACAAGGTGTTTGCTGTGACTTCTTCTATGATTTATTTTCACTTTATTTCTGATCTTTCATAACACGACTAAGTGACTAGGTCTTCAGGTATTTTGTGAGTACTTAAAGGAAACTAAGCAATAAGAATGATTAATACTTTAGCCAATTTTTCCCTCCTAATATTTTGATCGAATTAAGACTAATAACCCAGCTTTATGTTAAAATTTGAGACAATCACTAAATGCTTAACATGTTTACTGAGCTTCATATTTCTAAAACTTTGAGCTTCATATTTAAAGTGGTTGTAAAATCTAACATATACCCCCTGAAGTGACCGGCCTTGTGTGATACACATAGATGGACTACTTTCCAGTCGATACCACTCAGACGGTAACCAGATAGGGCAATCGGCCCACATAAGCCTTCAAGATCCCCCCACCGTACCGAGGGTTGCGGGTCCACCGGATCTGGTAAGAGTACCTCATTTAAATTTATGGTTTCAAGTATACCGGAAACTGTTCCTTGAAGTACCGTATTTATCGTGGTATACCGCGCACTTTTTTGCCCTGAAAATCAGGGCAAAATCGTGGGTGCGCGGTATACGCCGATAGCCGATTTCCCGCGTCTATTTCGAATACTGCGCCGGCATATACCGAGCGCAGTACGCTCGGGTATAGTTGGGCAGACTCGGCTCCTCTCGCGCTGATGTCCTGGACGTACAGGACGTGAGCGGGAGAGGAGCCGAGCCTGCCCGACTATTCACGAGTGTACTGCACCTGCATATACCGAGCGCAGTACACTCGGGTATAGTCGGGCAGACTCGGCTCCTCTCACGCTGATGTCCTGGACGTACAGGACATCAGCGCGAGAGGAGCCGAGTCTGCCCGACTATACCCGAGTGTACTGCGCTCGGTATATGCCGGCGCAGTATTCGAAATCGGCGCGGGAAAGTGAGGAGGACGCCGCAGAAGGACGAGGAGGACTCCGCAGAAAGACGAAGAGGACACCCGAAGCCGCAGACGGACGCCGGACCCAACGAGGAGGACACCCGAAGCCGCCGATGGACGCCGCGCAAGACACAAAAACTGTAAGTACAAAAAACTTTTTTTCCACAGGAATGGGGGCAACTTTAGGGGTGCGCGCTATACGCGGGAGCGCGCTATACCCCGATAAATACGGTATATATTTCTACCCAAGTCCTACCAAGAGGGAGGATCATACCTATGCCATCATCAAGGTGGATGGACTTTTAATACAGTCTTCATTCTTGGGACTTTTATATATACAGCAATTCATAGCTGGGGTGGTTTAATTACACTTTTCAGGTGTATGAGTTTTTATACCAGCATATATCACTGTTTATATTCTATCATCGCAGTATATTGTGACTTCTTGTTCAACCTACCTACAGCAAACAGGCTCTTAGGCTCCATTCACATCTGAGTGACAAAACGCCGGTCGCCCGATGCTCTTGTCGCTCGAGATGTGAAATAACATTGCGGTCTATGGAGATGGTTCACATCGCAACGCCTGTCGCCTGAAAAAAAAGACCGCAATGTTAAAGAAAAGAAAAAAAAAAGTTTCATCTACAGGCGGCAAGATAAGATCTTGTTTTGTGTTTTCACAAGCTAATATAGCGAAAGTGTTTTTGTTGCCCCCTTTTGGGACACTTGAACTACACCATCATACCGTGTTTCCCCGAAAATAAGCCCGGGTCTTATATTAATTATGCCAATAAAAGACACAGTTGGGCTTATTTTTGGGGTAGGTCTTACCATGTAATGTGCTATTTTCTCTCCCCCTCTCCCTGCCAGCCTGTCAGGAATCCCCATTGTGAACTGAGTTAAAATGCTTGTAAAATCCTATAATCCACTCTATTACAGAATATAGAGTATAAGTATATATAAGTAGAATATAATGTACAATGTGTGCGTTTCTGTAATGTAATTGTGCCAAATACATTTGTTATAGTGCCGCTCTGCAATTCTGTTACCCACCGGAGCTCTCTTACCCGCAATTATATTACAGAAACACACACATTGTACATTATATACTACTGTAATAGAGTGGATTATAGGATTTTACAAGCATTTTCAACTAGGGTTTATTTTTGGGGTAGGGCTTATTTTGCAGCCCTCCTGGAAAATAAGGCTAGGTTTTATTTTCAGGGTAGGTCTTATTTTTGGGGAAACAGGGTAGTTGGTGTGGATTTATTCACGGATCACATCCTCACTGTTTATATTCATGTTGTGGTAATCACTTACATGTTTTCTTTTCCCTTTTTTTTGTATGATCTATTGTACCACAGTTATCATATCTACTCTTCACATGGTAGGTTGATAGTATCTATAGACACTGTGGACATAATTATTTGTTCACTTATATCACATACGGGTTACCTTATTACAGCCTATCTGTCCATCCCCAGTGGAGGAAGTCCATCTAGGGGAACACATTATCCTACGGTTTCCCTGTCTTAGTAGATCCACTTCACTAGTGGGTCTTTCATTTGGCGCTACACTTGTTCTCACGTTTATTTTCACAATTTTCCTTTGTTGTGTTGGCTGCCTAAACAATTATTCTATTTTGAGGTTTAGCGCAATATATTTATTAATTTTTTTTGGTACACATAGATGAAACAAATAAATCCTCCTACATAAGTTGCACCTGTTTATATGCAGCACTTCTCCTTTGCAGTCGCTCCAAGTGCGCAGTTTTACCAGCACTTCTGAGCTCCCAGCACAGAGCAGGGAACTGAGTGTAATCTGAGACCTAAATGTAGCGAATGGACATACCCCCTCTACACAGTCTCATAATGAAAAATGCACGGCTGAGGCTGTCAAAATACCTGCTTCATGCTGGGGTGGAGGAGGGGTATAGGACAGTCTCCCAGAATCCCCCTACGGACCAGGGGTGAGTGACTCTGGCCCTACAACTATTGTGGAACTACAAGTCCCATGAGGCATTGCAAGATTGACAATTAGAAGCATGATGGGAAAACTGACAGTAACTCCCAGAGGCACTCCCACCCACAACATCTATTCTCTGGTTGGAAGAATCATTTGGACATCATTGGATACTTCCAACTAGGTGTTGTGGGTGGGATCCCCTGTTCATCTCGCTTTGGTCGTCCTACTTTTCCCTCCATGTCTGCCTATGGAATGGCTGTTTGTCTGCGTTGGTTGCCGCACACACATGGACAAGATATGTAATTTTTGAATTAATAATGATTTTTTTTTACCATTGTATTATGTTTAGTTTGATATCATTCAATCCTGAGGAAGTAGACTAGGTTTGTGAAACGCATTGAGATGGGAAGCATTCCATTTTTGAACCACAATACCATAAAATATATACTTTAATGTTATAATAAATAAAGGAAGTAATATGCTGTTAGTGTGTCAATGGTGTGGAATGATGATGTTTATGGTGATGTTTATATCTATGTATGTGGCCTTTTTATATTGATATGTGAGATTTATGGACTGTAGTCCAGTATTTTGTATACTAATATCAATAAAATACAAGAAGTTTTAACTATGTGGTCTCCATTGGTACCTGTAAAATCGGTATAACTATTTCTGGATCGCCCAGCCCACATATACTGACACGATGGCCGCCGGCCACCTGTGATCATTCGCTGGAGAGACGTAAACAATGCAGACCGATGTTCTGTCACAGAGGAAAAGAGAGATCTTGTGTTCCTGCTAATCAGAAACACAGATCTCTCTCTTCCTCCAGTCAGTCCATCCCTCACACAGTTAGATAGCAATCGCTAGGAGCACACTTAACTCTTTGTTCTCCATTCACGTGTACCCAGGGGTGGACTGAGCATTGACTCACTCGGGTACTGCCCGAGGGCCCCATGCCACTAGGGGGCCCCATCAGGGCTGCCAGGCTCAGTAAAACCAGGGACAGTATGTAAAAATCTGTGTTTTTTTTACATCTGTCTGTCCCTGATATGTCCGAAACCAACATGCTTTTGATGTGAAAATCCAGAGATTTTCACTGCCCCGCCTCTGCCCTGCCTCCTGGCGTGGTGTCCATCTGTAAGCCCGGGGGCCCCATAATCTTCTATTGCCCGGGGGCCCTATGAGTTGTCAGTCCGCCCCTGCATGTACCCCTTCCCTGCCAGTGTCATTTATAGTGCATTTTTTTTAACACAAATCACTGTATTAGTGTCACTGGTCGCCAAAAAGTGTCAGTTAGTGTTTGATTTGTCTGACGCAATGTCGTAGTCCCGCAAAAAATTGCTGATCACCGCCAATACTAGTAAAAAATAAACATGTCATAAAAATATCCCATCGTTTGTAGACACGATAACGCAAACCAATCAATATACGCTTTTACCAAAAATATGTAGCAGAATACATATTGGCCTAAATTGTTGATATGTTTTATAGCAGAAAGTAAAAATTGTCGCTCTTTTTTTGTTTATAGAGCAAAGAATTAAAACCGCAGATGTGAACAAATACCACCAAAAGAAAGCTCTTTTTGTAGGAAAAAATGACATCAATTGTGTTTTTAGTACAGCTTTGCACGACCACGCAACTGTAAGTTAAAGTAACGCAGTGCTGTATGGAAAAAATTGGCCTGGTCATTGAGGGGGTAAAATGTTTTTTGTATGATTTTTTTTTTTTTTACAGATGTGGTACTAAGTTGGCCCTTATTCTATTGTATGCATCTTCAGAAAGAGGTCAGTGATGGCCATCCTTTGTATTTATTCCATCGTTGGTTTATTTATATGCTAAAGAACAGGGGGAGATATCCAAAAGAGATTTTTCAAGGATTGTGTAATCATGCATTGCTGGTTTACATTATTATAGAAGAAAGCTAACAGTGATTTCTATTATACAGTGTTAGTCGCATATAAAGTATTTTTGGACTTGTTATAGTGCTAATTGAATCTTGTCATAAAAAGTGTCATGACTTTATTCACACTTATTCCCAGTTAAAGCTGGTATACAAGCAGATAAACACAATTTTAACCACGTATGTGTTCCTTATCACATCATTCAGTTTATTCTTAAATAGAACTTTGTTAGTTCCTAAATCTGATTTCATTCCAACTTATTGATGTAGAGCTACCTCCATACGATAGGATGGATCCTCTGTTCTTTGCCTCGAACCTCAGCCTCTCTGACAAACTAGGTTGAGTGTATAAACGTCAGATTAAATCACTGAAAGTAAGGCCCCTTTCACAGTGGGACGGGAGGCGCGTTGGCAGTATAGTGCCTCTAAAATTGCGGCGCTATACCGTCGGATTTGCCGCAGGGATTTGGCCGCTAGCGGTGCGGTATTAACCCCTGCTAGCAGCCGATAAAGGGTTAATACCGCCCTGCAATGCACCTCTGCAGAGGTTTCCCATTGTTTTAAATGGGAAGGAGCCGTATACACGCCGTTCCTCTCACCGCTCCAAAGATGCTGCTGACCAGAGCATCGCCTCAGTGTGAAAGCCCTCGAGCTTTCACATTAAGTATACAGTGCAGGAGTTTTTCAGGTGATATAGCAGCTCTATTTTTAGCGCTGTACCACCTGAGAACACCTCAGTGTGAAAGGGGTCTAATAGTTAGTACTCAATAGTAATGCTATATCAAAGAAAACAGGTAGTAAAGACAAACTGAATACAGTTCTTCCAACATGGTTGCTAACTAGTAGAGCTGCACGATTAATCGCAGAGAGAATCGCGATCTCGATTTTCCTCGCCCACGATCTCCCCGCGGGATGACCCGGCGATTCTTATGTGTCATCGCCATTCCACGTAACCAGTGTGGAACGCAAATTCCGCCGATATCGGAACAGACATCAGCAGCCTGGGCTTCTCTCACAGTTCAATACAACTTTAGTGGTTGTCGGCGGTACTGCTTTTGATGTATTAATCTTTCTCACAGTTCTGTACAACCGTGTGTATCCAAGCACCACCCAGTGGTTGCCGGCGGTACTGCTTCTGATGTATAAAAAACAGATATTGGTCAAAATGGTCAAGATATTGGTCAAAATGAGAGTCACGATTCTTTTGCTTAGACTAAAGATCACGATTCTCAAAAAATGATTGCCAGAACCCCCCCCCCCCCCCAAAATAAATGAATAAATCTGTGATTTATTTGAAAAAATTAATATATAAAAAATAGACCAGTGATATGTCTATATTGTTAAAGACCATATAACTCCTATGAAAAAAGCAGAATCAAAGATTTATTGATTTATTTTTTTGGGGGGGGGGGGGGGGGGTTCTGGCAATAATTTTTTGAGAATCGGGAGAGAATCGTGATCTTTAGTCTAAGCAAAAGAATCGTGACTCTCATTTTGACCAGAATCGTGCATTTCTACTAACTAGGCAATAATAAATAGAATTAACAATGGTAATAACACAATTTAGGATACAAAGTGATTAACAGCAGGTAATAGGCATATGATGACATCGGCTTTCCAGGTCAGCATAAACAGTAGCAAGGTCACCTGAGTGCTGGAACTATAGTGCCAGAGTGCATGGTTATCAAAGTTTTTGGGGGGGCACAAACAAACGAATTGCAGCCACACTGTGCCCAACAATTGCAGCCTCATTGTGCCCAACAATTGCAGCCACTGTGCCCATCAAACGCAGCAACTGTACCCTGCCATTATCACCACTGTGCCCTGCCATTGTAGCCACTGTGCCCTGCCATTATAGCCAGTGTGCCCTGCCATTGTAGCCACTGTGCCCTGCCATTGTAGCCACTGTGCCCGGAATATTCGGCGGCAATACATAGATTCATGCAATGTAATGCATGAATCTATGTATATTGTCAGTAGTGTGTGCGGTAGCCAGAGGGGGCGGCGCTCCAGCGCCCTCTATAAACGCACCGGTATAGTACTAGTGATTCTAGTACTATACCGACTGGGTATGCACTGTCAAAAAAGGAAGGATGATAGTAGAGAGAGTAGGGGAATAAAGAGGGCTTGCAAAATAATTATTACGGGAGGTGACAGTGTTTTGAGGTGTTCCTCTGCTGGCTATTGTTGGCGCCCTTTAAGAGTATTTGTGCCCCTAAAGACAGTGACAGTTATTCTGCATGCAGTATAGGTACAGTGTAGGTATGGTATAGTCTTAGCACAGGTGCAAGGTAGATGTGGATCAGATGTGGTAAATGTTCCGTATAATGCGGTATATGGTTAGTATAGGTGCAGTCTAGGTTTGGAATAATTACAGTAAAGAGTGCAGTATGGGTGCAGTATAGATTGGGTACACTTGGTGTCCTGCTCTCAGTGGCTCAGTCCCTGCCAGCAATGTCAGCAATGGGTCAATTGCCCTCTCAATAGTCCCTGGGATGCTGCAATGACCTCTCGCTGTGGAAGGGGCCCCCTCTGTTTCTTCCTGAAAGCCTCCAGTGATCACATACCTTCCAACATTTTAAGAAGGGAATGAGGGACACCTAATAGTAAATGCATGTAGGCATAAGATACACCCCCTGCCACACCCCCTTAAAGGAGAATTAACCAGAAAAAAGTTAATTAAATCCACAAGGGTTTATTTTTTTACCACTACTATTCCTTTATTTTGGCTTTTCAAATGTACAAATGCAGCAATTTAGAAATTGGATAAAAGGTTTAGCACTGGGGAAAACTTTTTGAAAGAAAAGAAGTGAATTTTATATACATCTATATAGATCAGACCAAAATGAGGGACAAATGAAGGTAAAAGAGGGACAGAGGGACTTTTGTCCAAATCAGGGACAGTTGGGAGCTATGTGATCAGTGGTGGAAAGCAGAGGGTGGACACTCCAGTCTCCCTGGGAAAGCAGTGCAGGTGTTGTGATATGGGCGGTGCTGTGCTGCCCCAAGATGTCCTCACTCCCAGTCTCAGGCTCGGTTCTCTGCTGCAGGTGATTATCCAGATCAGGCATGTCCAAAGTCTGGCCCGCGTTCCGGTTTAATACAGCTACTTGGTGCTGACAGGGAGGGGGTGGGACGAGTGCATAGTTACATACAGGAGAATCTCCTATTTATTAGGCGGCATCTGTAATAAGAAGTCCCGTCTCCTGGGCTGCCATTGGATGACTTTTCTGTCTATCATAGGAGGCAGGACTTTGTTTTAAAGAGGCAGCTGAGTAAACAAGAGGTTCTCCTGTATGTAATCTGTTAGCGCTCGTCCCACCCCCCTCTCTGTCCCCTCCGAGGCTGCAGATGGGCATGGATCAGGCTGCACTGATGGCAATAGTAAGGCTGCTTTCATCATGGCAATGGTAAGGCTGCATTTATGGCAGTGGTGAGGCTGCATTCATGGCAGTGGTGAGGCTGCATTCATGGCAGTGGTGAGGCTGCATTCATGGCAATGGTGAGGCTGCATTCATGGCAATGGTGAGGCTGCATTCACGGCAATGGTAAGGCTGCATTCATGGCAATGGTGGGGCTGCATTCATGGTAATGGTAAGGCTGTATTCATGGCAATGGTGAGGCTGCATTCATGGCAATGGTGATCTCAGATGGTCACTGATCAGGCTGCATTGATGGGCACTGGCCCTTATTTTGCTTTGCAGTTCTTTATTTAAAATGTATGTTTTTTTTTCCTGAAACTTCCCTCTTAAAGTGAAGGTGCAGAGAATTCTTGTTGGGCAGTGTATTAGTGCTCGGACGAACACACTTGGACCGAATTGTAATGGTTCAAAGAATGTCAGGCAAAATGGTCGGCCCTCACGCATGTTCACTTCATCAAAATCTAGCCCTCTTTGAAAAAAGTTTGGACACCCCTGATCCAGACAGATGTGCTCTCTCTTAATTCTCCCTCAGTACCAAGAGAAATAACTCTCCTGGGCAATTTAATAAAAATCATCTCTCCACTCCTCCTACTGCACAGTGACTATTGGGATCTTCATTGTAAGGAGTCCCATTCATCCCATTATTTGACTGCCATATCAAACTACAACTCCCAGGATTCTCAGCACTTTGCACAGAAATCTATGGGCTTGCTTGGTTTTAGCTCTCCCCCTGCTGGCCGAAGGGGAATGATGCATCATAACATCATAATCTCAGTAAATCGAGAGAAGAATAAAAGGCAATGGGGTGGATTTACTAAAGACAAATAGATAAAAACACTCAGCAAGTGCAGTTGTGTTTTTTTTTCTTAGTAAATGTACTGTAAATATGGTAAAGCTTCACTTTGTAGAGAATACAGAATCAGGTGCAAAGAATTTTTTTTTTTTTGAATAGAGTAAGTGAGGGTTATAACGCTGGTCAGATTTTTTCACACCATCTGTGGCCCTTTGGGGAGATTTCCTTTCACTTCCTGTCCCATAGCCAAACAGGAAGTGAGAGGAAAACTCTCCAAATGACAGGAATTGATTGGGGACCCCCAGATCACCAGAACTAGTGTCCCCATTGGAAGACTTCCCATCTATTACTTTTCTGTTATACTTTCACTTTCAATAACAATGGTAAACAACACAAATATAGAGGGCAAATCTCCCTAATGGGGGCACAGACAGGAATAAAAACTGACAGGTGTTCTAATCCCTCTCCACTCTACCTCAACCTTTAGCCTAGGTTCACATTGGAGCGATTTGTCATGCGATTTGAGAGATCAAATCGCATGACAAGTCGCAGTTTATTGGCGGCAATGGCACTGTTCCAATCGGTGCAACACAGATTTTGTGGCACCGCACCGATTTGCAAAAGTAGTTCCTGCACTACTTTTGCCGCTTTCAGGTGCGATTTCTATAGACATCTATGTATGAAGCTACACAAATGTCTATCAAGTAGCACCTGAAATCGCGATGACCTTGCTACTTTGAAATCGCGCTACTTCAAGTAAAGTAGCACGATTTCAAAGTAGCATCAGTGTGAACCAGGGCTTAGGGTTGGGAAAAATTATAAGGGGTAACTACAAATTAAATTCTATGATTTGGCGCTACAAACATGGACTAATGCAAATTTAAAAAAGTTTACATAGAAAGATTAAATATAAAAAACCAACAGAAATACGAAAGAAAGAAGGGAATGAAGGAAAAACATATTAGGGTTCACTGTGGATGGGTCCTGTAGATTACGCTTGGCGCTTCATAAAATGGCGCTCCATAAGAACTGGGTGTTGCACTTAGTGGCTGTCATCCTGACAGCAGCGTGGAAGGCTGCTGGTTTCACAGGCAGTTTAATATGCAGGACTGAGCTGCCAAATTTATTTAATTTTTTTCCTAGATAATATGTAGCTGCATCAGTCATACCCAGGGTAGCATAACATAGCCATTTTCCCAGTGAATCTGTGAGAATGGGGCAAAAAACAATAGTAGTTAGACTGTGCTGTTAAAAACAAAATAATTGATTCAAACTGGGAAATACTGCATTTGGCCACTAGATGGAGTTAAGTATAATAGGAATATTCTAGTATCCTATGATACTTAGTTATATCCAGTGGCCAAAATTTTAATTTTCCATTTAACCACTTGCTTACTGGGCACATAAACCCCCTTCGTGCCCAGGCGAAATTTCAGCTTCCGGCACTGCGTCGCTTTAACTGACAATTGCGCGGTAGTGCGACGTGGCACCCAAACAAAATTGGCGTCCCTTTTTTCCCCACAAATAGAGCTTTCTTTTGGTGGTATTTGATCGCCCGTGCGGTTTTTATTTTTTGCGTTATAATGAAAAAAATAGCGACAATTTAAAAATATATATATATTTTTTACTTGTTGCTATAATAAATATCCCATTTTTTTTTTTTTATATATTTTTTTCTCAGTTAAGGCCGATACGTATTCTTCTACGTATTTTTGTAAAAAATAAATAAAAATCACAATAAGTGACTGCTTTGCGCAAAAGTTATAGCACCTACAAAATAGGGGACATAATTATGATTTTTTTTTTTATATATTTTTTTTACTAGTAATGGCGGCGATCTGCGATTTTTATTGGGACTGCGATATTGAGACGGACACATCGGACACTTTTGACACATTTTTAGCGCCATTCACATTTATACAGCGACCAGTGCTATAAAAATGCACTAATTACTGTATAAATGTGACTGGCATTGAAGGGGTTAACACTAGGGGGTGAGGAAGGGGTTAAATGTATTGCCTGGGTGTGTTCTAACTGTATGGGGGGAGGGGGGTGACTGGGGGAGGTGACCGATGCTGTGTCCCTATGTACAAGAGAAACAGCATCTGTCACCTCACTGACAGGACGTGAAGCTCTGTGTTTACACTCAGAGCTCCACGTCCCTGCTGTCTCACCGACGATCGCGTGTACCTGACGGACATCGCGGCCGCCGGGTACACGCATCGGATCCTCGGTGATGCGTCGGGACTGTTTTTCCCCGCCGCGCGCCAACCTTGTGGCGCGCGCGGGGAATTACAAGCAAATCACGTCCAAAGACGTGACCCCGGCGCCTCAGGTCCGCGCTGTTCACGTCTTTGGACGTGACGCGGTATTGAAGTGGTTAAAATCAATGATATCAATTCAAACAGGATTTTTTTCCCCCCATTTACACAGAATGTACTGACACTTTCTGGGCAAATTGCTGTACAATTTTTGTATAAATCTTCCCCTAAATGTAGATCCTGTTTTGTAAACAATGTTTCATTAGTCAAGCACAACTATTTTTTTTTTTATCTTCTAACAAGTCATTTTCATGGTAAAACAATAGCAAGCTGGTTTTAGAGCTCAAACATTTGGGTCTTTAGGCTGCATTCACATCTATGCGGCAAGTAACGCCGCATACGCGGCATTACTTGCCGCGCTTCGATTTTTTTTTTTTTTACAAATCTCCCCATTGATGTCTATGGACGAACGCCAATGTCGCTTGAAAAAAAGGGTCCGGGACTTTTTTTCAGGCGACAGGCGTTCGGCGTTTCAGAGATGTGAACCATCTCTATAGACATCAATGGGATTTTTCCCCTCCAGCGGCACGAGCGTCGCGCGACAGGCGTTTTGTCGCCTAGATGTGAATAGAGCCTTAAAGCTATTATGCTTTTTTTTTTTTTTTTTTTTACAATATACAAACATAAATTTGACAAACTTTCACTTTTTACATGACTGACATATTTTTATTATTAAACTTCATATACACAATTGTAGGTTCTCATTGTAATGGCTTTCTGTATTGCAGACAACAACACCATGAAGGACATCTTCTCCCTGTGCTTGTGTGGGTTTCCTCCCGGTACTTCGGTTTTCTCCCACACTCCAAAGACATGATTGTAGATTAATTGGCTCTGGGGACCTTAGATTGTAAGCTCCTTGAGGGCTGGGACACATGTGAATGTACAATATACTGTATATGGAAGGCGCTGCGTAAATTGTCTGAGCTATATAAATAAGTAAAAATCTATTTACGTATGTACCTTCTATTGATCGCAACCCCCTCCAAATCTCCAAATTCATTTTATTTGCTGCTGTGATCCGACTTCCTGTTAGAAGGTGACAATGTTTTTTTTTTTACGAAAGGCAAATCCACTTTGCACTACAAGTGCGCTGCAAGTGCACTTGAAAGTACAGTCACTGTAAATCTGAGGGGTAGATCTGAAATGAGAGGAAGCTCTGCTGATTTTATCATCCAATCATGTGCAAGCTAAAATGTTGTTTTCTATTTTCCTTGCATGTCCCCCTCGGATCTACATTGAATGGACTTCCAAGTTCACTTGCAGTGAAAAGTGGATTTGCCCTTAGTAAATAACACCCAAAGGTTCCACTGTACGTAGGAAGGTAGCCACCCTCTCTTGCTCGCTGACAGTATGGGATGTGTGGTGTGCATAGAGCAGTGCACATAACTGCAAAACATAGAAACAAACAGAAGTGAGAGGTTCAGGAGCTCACTACATACATTTTTATAGCGCTGATCGCTGTATCAATGACAATGGTCCCAAAATGGCATCAAAAGTGTCCGATGTGTCCGTCATAATGTCGCGGTCGCGATAAAAATCGCTGATCGCCGCCATTACTAGTAAAAAAAATAAAAAATATGAATAAAAATGCCATAAAACTATCCCCTATTTTGTAGAAGATATAATTTTTGCGCAAACAAATCGATAAACGCTTATTGCGCTTTTTTTTACCAAAAATATGTAGAAGAATATGTATCGGCCTAAACTGAGGAAAAACTTTTTTTTATAGATTTTTTGGGGATATTATAGCAAAAAGTAAAAAATATTGCTTTTTTTCCCAAAATTTCTATTTATTATTTTTGTTTAGAGCGCAAAAAAAAACAAAAAAAACAGCAGAGGTGATCAAATACCACCAAAAGATAGCTCTATTTGTGGGAAAAAAAGGATGTCAGTTTTGTTTGGCAGCCACGTCGCACGACCGCGCAATTGTCAGTTAAAGCGACGCAGTGCCGAATTAGCAAAAAGTGCACTTGTCTTTGGCCAGCCAAATGGTCCGGGGCTTAAGTGGTTAAACATAATTATATCTGTAGCACCCCCTTGCATTTAGTGCGGGTATTGCGCTTTAAAAAGAATAGTTGATTGGGAGAGTTACTTTGCTTTCAATCGCAATTTTTGAGTTACTGGCCTGTCTTATTCTGGGAAGGTCCACTGGCTCGGACTGCATTCTGGGGATGTAAGTTCATCCTTGGTCGGCAGTGGGAGCTAGAGGGATTCCCGGCAGATTGAGTCTTCCCCAGCAGCCAATTGGAGAGTTTTCCTCTCGCTGGGCATGCTGGGAGGGATGTATCTGGACGAGAGGTCAGGTGTTCTGGGTTCTTTTGGCATTCCCTGCAGGGGGTCCCAGAGTCGGGGTGCGGCATCCACCTTTAGGGTGTGCGCACCCAGGGACCCCGTCGGTGTGGCCCATCCGGCCGATATCCTGGCCTTGCGGAGTCTCGGTCGGAGACGAATCTGAGGGGGACCCCAGTAGATGGCTGGGTTTCTGAATGTCGCCGGGAAGATTCCGGCACTAGAGCCATAGACAGGTACTATTCGCTGTCGCATGGTGCCGGACTCACGGGAAATAGCTGGGAGAATTTGCTCTGTTGGGGTGCTGGCAAATGATTCAGATTACATTGACCTGTGGCAGAGGCCTAGAGCCGGGTCAGAGAGAAAAAGACCCGTTCCTCCTAGCCTGCGTTGTGATGGTGACGCGTGTGAATTGGCGCTGTCTGCTACTAAGCTGCGCTGTGTGCTTATCCAGGCCTGACATCAAGAATCTCTACCTCTTATTCATCAACCCGTCCTTCTTCATCGAGTTGATGTTTGGCTCTGTTGGCCTTGAATTAAAGCATAAGAAAACCTTTATTGCCTGTCTGGACATTCAAGTTATTGCAAAGCGTTCTGGTGCATCCCTAGACTAAGCAAGGGTAACTTCAACATGCCAGTCCCATCATCAAACCAGCGCCTCCTTCGGGGTTGAGCGATACATATCAGTAGTAACTCCAATATGTTCAGATAATCAGAATATTAGATAATATAAATAATAATTTCAGTTATAATTTGAATGGTAACATAATTATGTCTAATTTAAGTGGGTGCATTCTATACATTAAGATAAAAAGCCTTCCGTGTGCAGTAGCCCCCCTATTATTACATGAGCCCCATCTCAAACTAGCGATGTGCACAAGTTCCTCGGCCGTCAAGGACTCTCTCTCCCGATTGGCTCCCTCTGCTGTCAATCAAAGACAGTTAGCCGATGAGGAGAGAGAGGGAACTACGGATCCACGTCTGAATGGACACACAGAGCCGTGGCTCAGCTCTGGTACCCCCATAGCAAGCTGCTTGCTGTGGGAGAACTCAACAGGAAGGAGGGGCCAGAAGCACCGGCTGGGGACCGGAGAAGAGGAGGATCTGTGCTGCTCTGTGCAAAACCACTGCAAAGAGCAGGTAAGTATAACATGTTTGTTGTTTTTAAAGAGGAAATAAAACAAGACTTTAGCATCACTTTAAGGCTACATGTAGCTATATAGTCTCAGTGCATAGATACTTGTGTAACATTCACATACATCACTGGTTGCTCATACTCCATGCATATACACTAAATAGATTTATTTGCCAATGAGTGCACAGAAATCCCAACCATTTGGCTAGATTGCGAGAACAGTACAGTACCTGCCACTGATATTGTGTCAATCTCGCCTCTGCTAGTGGCGAGATTGACACCCGCAATCTCTGTCGCTGGGAGCAAGCGCCGAGCTATGTCGCTCATCCCACTCGCCTCCCCCATGGATTCCTATGGATGCGCGGCATCTCGTGGGGGCGGCGAGCGTGAGAAGCACAGACTCGCATCGCCGGTTTCCAGCACAATCACATCGCGCTGGAAACACAAAATCGGCGACACCTACTGTACCTGTTTGGTGCACTAAATTCAGGATTATAATGAGGCTGAATGAATGTATCCAAGTAAAAAACAAATAAAAAATGCCATAAATATATATATATATAATATTATATATATATTTTTTTTAACCACAAATATGTAGAATAATACATATCGGCCTAAACTGAGGAATAAATTAGCCAGATTCAGTAAAACGAGCGCAACTTTAGTTCGGTGTAGCGCATCCCATTTGCACTACGCCAAGGTAACATACAGTAGTGAGGCAAGTACTTTATTCACAAAGCACTTGCTCCCTAAGTTACGTCGGCGTAGCGCAAATGGCCCGGCGTAACCCTGCCTAATTCAAAATAGGCAGGTGGTGGGCGTGCTACATGTAAAGTAGCCGTGACCCCATGTAAATGAAGGGCCGTTGGTACGGCGCATGCGCGCATGCTCAGTATCACGTCTAATTTTTTACCTAAGTTACGCCGGCTCAATGCCTGTGACGTGAACGTAACCTACGCACAGCCCCATTCCCGTACGACTTACGTAAACGACGTAAAAAGATACGTTTGTTCCGACGTCCATACTTAACATTGGCTGCACCATCTTTTTGGTGGTTTATCTTTACGTCTGAAAAAAGCCTTACGTAAACGGCGTAGCTTACTGTGAGGGGCGTACGTACGTTCGTGAATAGGCGTAAATCCCCTAGCGGTCAGCATAAATATGCAGCTAAGATACGACGGCGTAGGAGACTTACGCCAGTCGTATCTTAGCAACAGTTAAGCGTATCAGTTTGAGAATACACTTAAAGATATGGCGGTGCAGATTCGGACTTACGACGGCGTATCGACTTCAATAATGCTAATAAACACTAAACACTATTGACTAAATTGGGATTTATCTTCTCTTTTATACTCAGTTGTTAGGTGACAATACTCATATTGCAAGACCTCGCTCGCTCAAGTTAAAATGTATAAAAGAAAATAGCTTGTCTTGTAAAACACTCTCAGACCAAGTTACTCGCAGTCCAAGGTTTTACTGTATTTGCATTTCCTAAATGTTCTGTTCAGCCACTTTTCACTTGAAAGGAGGTTTCTGTTCCCATATGTAGTGTTTACAGGTTTTACATCAGGGATCAGGAGGGCTGTGTTTATATATTCTCTGGTAAGTCTTTATGACACTTGCATAACCTGCCAATGTTCATCATCATTAGAATCATTAATGGTTACATGTGAGGAATAGGCTGCAGAGTTAACCAGCTTTAGATATACTCTGCTTCTATAAATAGCAGGCATGCTAAATGTAATACGCTTCCATTAGCAATGATTTGTGTGATATACAGATTAATAAAATACAAATGTTTGCGCCACAAAGTTACTGATTTTGCTTTGAAAGTGAAAAACCTAAAATTCATTTATTAAGCTGTTAAAGTGCATTAAGTGCGATCTCAGCACAGGAGTGTAGAGCCACATGAATGTATTTTTGCAGCACCAATGAAAAAAAAAAAAACACCTCTCTATACTTGCTCTGTGCAATGAAATTACACAGGGCAGCCCTAAACTTCCTCTTCTCAGGTCCCCCTGCAGGCGCTCCTGGCACCTCCTCACTGCCCAGTGCCTCCCATTGGGGCACATGCGCGTGCTCGCTCCTGAGCGCCACTGCTGTCTCCATTGACACAGACAGAGGGACTTGGCCCCATAGCTCCCGCCGCTATCAACCTGCCCAATGAAGAGGGAGACAGCAGATCAGATCGGGCTGCAGGTAAGAATAAGGGGGGCTAGGGAGTACTGCAGCAGAGAAGGTGCATACAATGCATTAAGGTAAAAAACCTTGAGGCTTTATGTAGAATCCCTTAAAGGGCCACGCTCTCTGCCTCCGCATAAAAGCATTATGTCAATGGGAAGAGAGATAATTAATATTTAACCCCCCCCCCAAAAAAAAACATAAAAGGACCTACTACCTGCATTCAGATATCTATATGCACATTTTAGGCCCCCCTATTTTTTTTTCCCTAAAAGGAGATTACTTAAAATTAAAGGATAAAATAAAAAGAATAAGATAAAATAAAAAATAAACAATGCACTAAAGGTGATCTTATCCTTTAGGGCAGGGATATGCAATAAGCAGACCTCCAGCTGTTGCAAAACTACAAGTCCCATCATGCCTCTGCCTCTGGGTACAATGCTTGTGGCTGTCAGTCTTGATATGCCTCATGGGACTTGTAGTTCTGCAACAGCTGGAGGTCTGCTAATTGCATATCCCTGCATTAGGCCCCTTTCAAAAGGAACTCAATAAAGCACTTCTGACACTATATCTCTTGAAAATAGCCTGAACCCCAAATTCAAAAAGCCCTACTGCTTCCATAGGCCTGTCTAAACTTGTGCAACCCCTAATTTAAATATGATCCACCCTTTCCTGTCAAGGTCGCACCCCTTCCTGTTTAAAGCCTGCCCTGAAATTTTCCAGTGGGGACACACGTTCTGAAGGCCTTGGGGGTCGAGGGGGGGATTCCCTTACTATGCAGAGATTTCCTCTTACTTCCTGTATGGCTATGGGGCAGGAAATGAAGGGAAATGAACGGATTGCAAAAAAAAAAATCAAAATGGAAAAAAAAGTGTTGTCTATAGTTCTAATTTAAACACACATTTCTGCTAAATTTATGGAGGACTAAGAGGATATAACAGTGCCAGTGGTGCAGCAGAAAACATATAGCACAGTGATGAATGTGAATGTGGTCCAGGCAGTGAGCAAAGGAAGGATTGGGGGCAGGAACAAAATAATCCATCTGTTTTATTTTTCTCATCAGCAATCAACAGAAATAAAATGAAGATTCCTTAAAGGAGTTGTAAAGGAAAACATTTATTTTGCTAAAATGTCTGTTTACAGGGTATAGAGACATAATAGTTAACTGATTCCTTTTAAACATGATTAAAAATAGATAAAAATAAATCATATAATGTACCTACAGTTCTAGTTTAATTTTTGCATGCTGTTCCTGTCTCTCTGATGTACAGAGCCAATACAGAGCCAGTGATGGTTTGTAAAACAAAAGTGATTGGTGCTGAGGGGTTTTAGACACAAAGTAATCACACCTCCTTTATTAGTGACCACAGAGAGAAAGCTACCAGAACTGTGGTGATCAGGAAACAGACAACCAGGAAGTGTGGAGATCAGAGAAGGATTACAGCACCTTGAGAGCAAAAACGAACAATGAGGACATGAAAACAGAACTGCATTAAGGTAAAGGAAGCTATTAAGATAAAAAAAAATTCCTTTACAAACCCTTTAATATGTACAACTGACACAAGCAAAGGATTGCAGAAGAATCCTACTACCTACCTGTCAGGTATAGGTGATCATGTCAGTGTCCCTTGTGTCTGCACCATCCCTATCATACTGGCAGCAGTGCGGCCGCTTTAATGGGGGCACCCAACCGATTTGTCTTGCAGCCCAGTCCACCTCAGAAGAGCCAGGGGCGACTCTTTTTATGCTGCCCCCCTGCAAAGTGCTGCCCTAGGCCTGGGCCTTGTTGGCCTAGACCAAGATACAGCATTCATTTCATCCCTCTGTTTGCTGACTCTTGTATATCCTAGGGAGATTTCCATCCATTGTTTGGATGTAGTCAGAGCTCTTAGTGTATCTCTCCCAGCTGCATCTTCATTTATACAAGCCTACTCTTTTTCCCATTCGCAAGGGTCCCCATAAAGCACAATTTCCTTCCCACTGGCTTTTGAACCTCAACAAACACAAATTTAGGCTTAAAGCTGGACTCTGGTAAAACCGGGAACCTGCTCAATTCAGAAAATGCCTTGTGTCCAGGGCTCAGGTCCTGCGGGAAGGCGTGGGAACTGAGTTCCTGCACTTTTTTCACAGCAGGAACTCAGTTCCCTTTTGCAGGACTGGAGCAGCCGAGCCGCCCGAGCCAATCTTTCACTAAGCGGTGATGCCCAGCTCGAGTCACTGACAGGGGCAGGCGAACCTTAGTAATCCTTTATGTTACTGGCAGCTTCCTGTATATGGATTCATCGGGTAGTGTGCGGGTATTTCGTCACTTCCTCGATGCCGCAATGTCTCCTGGGAGCTTTTGTCATTGTTCCCAGGAGACATTGCGGAGGTCTGCCACGAGTTATCGCAGGATTTAGAAAGAACTTGCTTAAAAAAAAAAAAAAAACATGCGGCTTAGTAATTATGCATATCATATTTTTTTGGTGGGGGAGTGGATCTTGGGTGGGAGTTCCCACGCTTTTTTCCCCAGGACTTGACCCCTGCTTGTGTCCTTTTCGCTGAATGCAAGACTTTCTATTGTTCATTCACGCTCCCCTCCTCACATCACAGAAAGCTATGCATTTAGTAAAAAGAACACAAGGCTTTTTCTGAATAGAGGAGGTGTTATTGGCTATGATCAGTCTACTGCAGCCGAAACTACAAATATCAATGCCAGATATTGAGAACTTACAGTTATGTGGGGGCTGAATTAATGTAAAAATGTTACCAAATAGAGAAGCAGCCAAACATGGGGCAGGTATCAGTAGAGGTAATTATTTTTAAACAGCAAAAGGACCAACGTTGTTGTTCTTCCCCAGAGTTTTTTTGCGTCGCTTTAACTGACAATTGCGCGGTTGTGCGACGTGGCTCCTAAACAAAATTGACATATTTTTTCCCCACAAATAGAGCTTTCTTTTGATGGTATTTGACATTGACATCTTTTTTCCCCACAAATAGAGCTTTCTTTTGGTGGCATTTGTACACCTCTACGGTTTTTACTTTTTGCGCTATAAACAAAAATAGAGCGTCAATTTTGAAAAAAAAATGAATATTTTTTACTTTTTGCTATAATAAATATCCCCCAAAAATATATAAAAAATTATTTCTTTCCTCAGTTTAGGCCG